>JXSR01S022880.1:145004-156338 GCA_000969725.1 Ophiothrix spiculata
CTGAGTAAAATCTTACTCAATATTGAGTAAAATCTTACTCAACATTGAGTAAAATCTTGCTTGGTTGAGTCAATATTACTCAACGTTGAGCACATCTTACTCAATGTTGAGTAAAGTTTTCCCAACGTTGAGTAGGATTTTATTCAACAAAATGAGCTGTGACCGTTGAGTAAATTTTTACTCAACAAGTGTAAACAAATTTTAAGAGTGTAGTAATATTAACTTTATGAGGCTGATATGGGAGTAATATTTACACAAAATAGGACTTTCTAAATGACACTTTTTTCCTGTATGAAAACTGACAAGTGCAAGTTTGAAAATGCAAATAATGTGGTTTTTTTTTCTTTTTTAGTATCGTATTTATTAGATGCATTAAATAAAAACATAACAAATTGCGTTTTAAGTCAATGGGACAAAGTATAATATCATTGTCATATAGTTGACAAAAGCCAAGGACTTGTGTGTCAGCTAACAATATTTTCGTACAACAACATGTATTATATAATGCTGAACTAGAAGTATATTTTGTGCTGTTTGATGTTACGGAAGCTAACGATCAAGTGTATGCAAACACTTACACTTTAAGTCCATACCTGATATATGTAAATACTTAACAACATTGTTATACAAGACACAACATCAAGATTTGATGCCATATGGTATATTATCGATTATAATGTTTATAAAGAAGGAGCCGAAATATTGTATATGTTACTCGATCGATGACATATATTCATTCAAACTATATCTGTCAACCTCTGTAAATCATTCGCACAAGAATTGTTGATTTTTAAATATGATGAACCCTCCCCTCATTCATTCATTCAAAGTTCCATTAACCTTTGGCTTTTCTACCCTCTTTTTAGTGCGAATAGGTTAAAGAATTTCTTTATTTGAATTAACACCAAACTGTACACTCTGTATATATCTACAAAGAGTCGTGGTTTTATAACGCTGTTGTTGTTGTTGATTACTAGATCTTTCACATTTTTTTTTCATATCTATGATAAGTTATGGGAATTTCTTGAAGGCCTGTCTGTGAATAATCATTAACAGTGATTTACATGAAATCATTTAAATGTCAAAATGGATCCTAAGGACAATTAAAACTTAACTCATGCTTTAGACCTCAAAGTTTATCCAATATAGACCTCTTAACACTGTATAACTAATAAGACGAGCAGTTATATCTTTTTAAAGCCTATTTTCCTTACATCACTTTTTTTACTTTTTTGGTCTGAAAATCTAAAAAACGGTAATTTTGATATGCCCTGTAAGCTTCAGCTTCATAGCATGCAGCTTTTAATTCTAACATTGTGTGCTTTGATATTTCTTAAATCTTTAAAGAAAGTGGGTTTTGAGTGTTTAAAAGCATACGGAGACAATTGAATAAAAAGGTTTCTGACAAAGTAGCATTATTAGAAAGCAAGAACATCAAGATATTTTAAAATAGACAGAGCGTCGTGTGTTACACTCAACAGAAATCACAGGTGAATACATATCTAACATCAGCGAATCAAGCTTCAAGAAAAGTACTTTGGAAAATTTTGAACTGCTTATGGTTAAGTAACGCACGTAAAAATATTATATTTCGTGATACGATAAGAACTGAGAAAGTCTAGCTATTTTCAATGTTGGAAGAATAAGATTTATGTACCATGTGCACCGATAAATATCACTGTTCACTTCATAAGAATACCATGTATGGGATAAGCCATCGAATAATATGAAATAATTTGTGGTGGCGTAAAACCTAGATTGCAAACTGTAGTGGTTGAGAATTCAAAATAAGCAGTTGAAGCAGAGTAAGGAGCCCTCATCATCAATTAGAAGGATGATACTCACATATGAGGGCAGATGCCCTGTTGTCTCATTTACTGTCTCATAACCATGGTAAGCTTGTGCTGGATTCAGTATATGAGAACGTAAACTTTAAATATGCGACATGTTTTCCTGTTTTCAAAATATTCATTGGTACTACAAAATTACAACATCCTACATCCTAATACAAAAATAGTGGATTATATAAATAAATAAGAATTTGTCTTCCGGCAGCTCGAAATTTAGTCAGTGGTTCGTTTCCGTCAAAATCAAGCATACAATTTATTCTGTTGAAAAAATGTGGTAACGGAGCATTGGGTACCACAGCCCCGATTTCAGCTAAATTTCGAGCTACATTACACATTCAATAAATAAACAATCCACTTGTAATATCACGAATGTTATGATATGATCTCAATGTACGCTAGACCATGCACTTGGTACCTGTTTTTATATCTATGGTAGAGGTAGTGAAATAAGGCGACCTGATATTTTTGACAACATAGAGTTTTAATCATAGATGTACTAGAAAACAGCAACAAGCCAACCATATATACGAGAAAAAATAAAGATACTCTATGGAAACAGTCAAGTCTGTGGAGATAATTATGTTGATTAGCTATAGCTACAAAGTTTCTAAAGTAGCTAAATCTTTTTCAAAAATTTTGAGATTCAGAGATCAATACTAAATTTTAAGTAGAGCTAAGAAAACACATTTGCACAGGACTACATTGTACAACAAGATTAAAATGTTTAAAACTCGAATGTTTTATACTGTTACAATACAAATGAAGAGGCTTTGACATTATGTGTTTCAATAGTCCTTAAATCTTTGAAGAAAATGGGTTTTGAGTGTTTTTAAAGCAAATACAGAGACAATTAAATAAAAAGCCTTTTGAAAAATAAGGCGCCATTAAAAAGCAAGAACTGCGAGATTTTTCGAAATGGACAGAGCGTCGTGTGTCATATTTAATAGAAATCACAGGTGTAAAAACGTCAAACGTCAACGCATTAGGCTTTTAGAATAGTAATTGGAACAGTTTTGAAGTCACTACTTATGGTTAAGTGACGCACGTAAAAATATTGTAATCTTCAAGTGTTTACATGGAAATGTATGTTAATGCTTAACTGCATTAAGTTACCATCAAAGCTTCAAAGATAAAGGAATTATTAAAAATCTACCTTGTGAAATTGAATATATAGAACTAATATCGTGGTTGAATTAATTTTCATATAAATGTCAATCAAGGACGTGTTAAAATCTTTAACAAAGGTGAATCATAATTAGACATATAACACAAAACAAATCACAATTATATTTTAAAATATGATTTTTTAAAAGAAGTTACAGATGTTAGCCTAATAGATGTAATAATCATTGAAATTAGATTAATATAATGACAAATTATTTATTTTATTGGTGAATTCTCCGATATTTGTCGCTTCAGTGATCAACTAAAGAAAAGTTATCACGTCAAAAAACATTATATCTACTTAAAGTATCCATTTCATCAAAAGTGAATGAAAAGAGAAAATAACTGATGTTCTAACATGTATTTAATAAATACCAAGCTTGAAATACACCCAAGTACATTTTAATTGTGATTTTTTAAATATATTTTTCACATAATCGTTAGGACTTTTTTATTCAAATACAAATTAACCAATAGAAAACAAAGGGTCAGCACGGCCTGAAAGGGTCATTCCCAAAAACACTACAAAATTTGTTAATTTCCAGCAAACATAAAAACAATATTAGGTTAACAAAAAAAAAATCTGTAATTACACAAATCGAAATGCTTTTTTTTTTTTTTTTGGGGGGGGGGTAAATTTGACTAACTAATATCTGGATAAACTGACACTTACAGCCTCATTTAGCCACTGTTAATATATAATTGAATTCAGAAGTGATTTTCATAAGAGACCTATGAATACTGATATCTGACTAAATAATCCAAAAAGTTAAATGGCACGTACAACTTCTTTAAGTACCCTATCTGGCTAGGCAGCCAACATCATTCACTCTAGTACTTTCGTTATTTCCATTATTAAGATTGTTTAGCTGTTTTTGCATTGTTTATAGGATTCAAGTCGTGTAAATTCACCCGCGTAGAAATCAAATGATTTGACACAAAAAAAATAAATAAATAATTAACTATCATACTTTGTCATTAAAAGCAATGTAAACGTATCTATGGTTAGGCATATATTTGTTTCAATGTTGACTTTTATGTTTCTCGGAAGCTACATTACAAAATTCATTATATCTAATAAAGGAATCCAATATTTTTTCTTTAAATTTTTACACCTTAAAATTGTTGTCTAAATGGTAAGTACAGCTTCGTTCTTCTAACGCTCCAATTTAAGTTAATAGCAGCCTAATTTATACCAAGCTTAGCAGCCTAGTTTATACATCCCACTACTCTCATTTCTTCACTTTAATTATTGATTATGTCTAGCCGTCTCTGTCTTTCCATGGCCTTACTAACAGGATTGAATTTTGCTATCAATAAGGGCCAAATCATACTCGGCCTCCAAACAATTGTTTTCCTACCAAACATTTGGTCGTGACGTCAAAATGACGAGTGACTCCAAACAAAATAACTTCAACACCGAGTTGAGACCAAATAAAACTTCGCGCTAGATTGCACATGTTATTGAATTGCCATATACATTGGACCAAATGTTTGTTGCCCGTTCATAGTTTAAATTCGATGGCAAATATTTGGTGACGTTACGACCAAATGTTTGGTAGGAAAAATTTAGTTTGGAGGCCGACTATGATTTGGCCTCAACTCATGCTACTGATTTACGTCCAATGTGAGATTAAGGCACTTGGCTGTGAAATGTTTTGAAAAACATACATCAAATCAACCGGAAACACTACTAAACACCACAGTGGACATTTAAAACAACTTACACGTCACGCGTTTATAGTTAAGTTTTCAAAATTACTCGTAAACTATAAAAGTGTAGGTCTTTACCGTTTCAAGCCTACATTCACATCGAACAAAATAATATAAATACATCTCTTTTTGTTTCTTTGAAGTTTAACGATTCTTGACGAACTGTCACGAACAGTCAAGTACATCAAATACTCGCATTTAGTCTAGTACATTCATCAAAACAACTATTGATTGCGTCTAGCCGTTTCGGTATTGTTTTCAGGACTCAATTCACCTAGTAATTAATAAAGATACTGATTTTTATGTGAATTAGGCCATTTTGCAGTTAAACTGTTAGACAAGCAAAATCTATCAATACTTTGGATACAATTTGGATTGGATCATCATACTTTTTATCTTGCATATAAAAATGACAACAGCGAAAAAAACCCATTAAACCATCTGATATGTTTCTTTTGAAAAAAGATAAAGAAACGAGAATATAATAACTGCTCAAATTCTGTACAATTAGCTAGTTCAAATGTTCTGTCCGTGCATAACAATGCATTTTGTAATCCGTAGTAAAATATTTTGTCGACCCATTACTTATTCTATTCACTGGAGTCAATAAGTATAGATAATCCCCACTTGAGAAATTGCAATCCTGAACAATCCTTTTGTGTTTACACGATAAAAAGCACAACTAAAAAACTCTAGGCGTTATGCTTTTCGTCGAAGACAATAGCCTATCCTATACTTTGATTGAAATGCCTCTTTTGTGCGGTAAAATTAATTCGATCCTTCTTTTGTCATTTACGACTTAGTTTACAAAATCCTTTGTCCTTTAATGAGATAACTTACGACAAACTTGAACAGGCCAATGTTCGTATTTGCAACCTCATTATATGGTTGCCTTTAAGATCAAGACATTGTGACATTTTGAAAGAACTGTGTACCAGAAACTATCGTCAAAGAAAATCACATCACTGATTCCACCTTGCTTTATTTCTTGTATCAGAACTGTAATAAGACAGGCAAGATAACTAGTACATTATGTATAAGAAATAAAAGACAGGTGGGATGAAATGAATTGCTTTAAAACCTTTTTCTGACATAAACACACGGAAAGCACCTGTTATTGAATAAATGTTAACCCATCCAGTGCTATAACTCTTTCTACTTTTTTTTATTAATCTTTCTGAACATGTTGCATGTTGATAGCGACATATATTTGACTGGGAGAATAAAGATAGGTAGCAACTTGGTATAAATCCTTCTATTTTTTCTGAGGATTCATCATTACACGATGTATTCTTCAATAATGTAAGAATACATAAGCGACCGAAATTCTTTCCTTAGAGGGTTACAAGATTGCATTAGACAGCTAGTACCTAATTGAAAACTGTCTAATTATCTCAAAGCTTTACACTTAAGAAGTATTCTGCTCTAAACATTTACCTACGGTGTTTATTACACAATTCGAATCAATGATAACACCTTTTTATCCTTAGTTAAAAGCATCTCTAAAAATTTATCTAGTTTCATAAAACTATATCATTTCCGATACATGTAAAATATACTTGGTATTTTATCGTTTAGAATTAATTATCTTACGTATGTGATTTAGGCAATGTTGAAATACATGATTCGATTAAAATCATATTCATCTGGGTTTTTTTACAAATTCAAAACTAATTATGTGAAACCAATACAGCACAGATTCACCTGAAACCAGTCAATTATTCAGTTAACTATTCATATATGTACACTATATATTTACGTTCATATTTAATTAACTATATGGAAATTAAAATTTAAATATACAACATTTTTGGATAGAATAAATTTTCAAAATGAATGCTTTATACTTTTGCTTTCATTGAAATACGAAGAAAGTCCAATTTTTGTTGGTGGCAAATATCATTTGAAAGTTGAAGAGAAATGTGTGGTAAACAAACAAAGAATTAGGTCCGTAAATCTTTTCTGATTTTTTCGCTTTCCTTAGTGTTCTCAAGCGACGGGTAAATAGCTTTTAAATTTGATCTCAGGCAAAAAATAATTTCCCTCAACTCTGCATCGTAATAATGTCTCGGCTGAAACATTTTAATCATTAGGACAATTTATTACTTCCGTATATGTGACCGTCCAGCCCAAACCAGCAGTAAATGCCAGCTTTTGTCATTTTCACTTTTTTAATTATTTGCAAAGACCATGCTTTAATGATTAAAATGACACCTTAATGAACTTCACACGATTTTCAGAAGTCAAGTTATGGTCCGTCAAAGTTTGTCAGGGAGTAAAACGTATAACTAAGATAAACGCGTTCCAAAGTTTAGTAAGCCCTATATTTTCTGTTGATTGTCTTAAGAATATACCAATTTATTTCACATTTCCTATCATTTTCTTGAAATGAAACTTTGCTGGTATTTTGTAGTAATCACTAGGATTGTGAATCTGTCATAAAATCGATTTCGGCAAATTATGACCTTGACATGTATTTTCACCTGTAGCGCAAAATGAAGTTTCTGGCATTTACTGCTCATACGGGCTGGACGGTCACATATTACAGACGGTTCACTTAGTTCTTCATTCAAATCAGTATTATACACATTACTTACCTATTAGGTTGAAGGTCGAAGTCATCAGTGCGTATGAAAAGCAAATAAGAGACGAAAATAACATATTAGTCTAGGAGTTCAGTTTGTTTAACAGGTTTAATGCTTAAGGCGCTGTCACACATCACAAAACGTACGAATAACGTACTAATAACGTACACTGGATTTGTCATTGAAATACATGTAATATCGATTACCAAACAAGTTCGTTATTAGTACGTTATTCGTACGGTACGGTGATGTGTGACACCGCCTTAAGTGAAGGCTAGGAAAATTGGCACAATTCTGAATGGGGATGAGTAGGTATTCAAACACGATGTAGTCTTGTTCATCAGAAATCATTTACAGTGCATCTGGGCGTTCTTCTATTTTTATCGAGCGACGGCGGCCTTAGCTTAAGCTTTTTATTAAGATGTGGGGACAGCTTTCTAATAAATTGCCTCCGGTTCACAGGATTTGACCTTAACCGGGGGCAATAAAAATTGTTGAAGGACCAGGTGCAATTTTCAAAACAAAAAAATTAAAAAAATGGTTAACAGCTACTGGCAAACTTTTTATTCGCTCAAGAACTTGGTGCAACTTCCTTAAAAATATTGCTCCGGTCACAAGCATTTGACCTGATCGGGGCGCAGTAGCTGAATCAACGAGGGCAAATTAGTCCGTTTGCTCCCCTCAATAACATACTTGTAGCTACATCTTCCTGATAGCTTATGTATCGAGGGTAAATTCTAAATGTTTTCCACACAAGTCTTACTTCATAAAATATATAAGGGAATGAACATCTCAACATGCTAGTTTTTTGAATGCACGTTTCTTTCGTCGTTTTCAACTGTTCCCTTGTACCACGCCCTGCACATGATAGTCAATTTATTCAAAGTTCCCGACGTGCAATGAACAGTGCGCTGACTTATGTGCACTGCGTACCTTTGTCCTTCCATATGAACGCTGTTCCTTGAGTGACGGGTTAATTTGATTACCAATTGGAATTTCATCACAAATCAACAACGGTACTTGTTGAATTACTTACTGACGAAAAACACAGCATACAAGGGTTAATATGATCTTGATCATCTAATACATTGTAATGACACTAACACATAAAAGACAATTCGCAATAAATCTATCTACCGATACTGCATATCTTTTTGAAAACAAACGATACAATTAATTTCTCTGAAAAGCACCGAAAACAAAAGATAGAAAATTATAGAATTCAAAATGGTGTTGAGCACAGTAAGCCTAGTATACTTTTATACCAGTCTTTTGGCTATTGGCCTCAAATATTTAAAGCAAAGCTTGCCACTCTGGAAAGTCATTCATGAAGTGAATACGGAGTACTGCTTTTTGGTGCTTCTGTGTATACATTTGGGTTGTGCTTTTTTGACTAGAGCCACGTGTTATCAACGCTTCTGCAGTGCAATTCGGTAAACTTTGACAATGCTACTCGTATCTTCATATTATATTCTTGTTTTAATAATGCTTTAATCGGACTAAATGACAATATATTTCCAGATATTTACTTACTTCGAGATCAAAACTGGATACAACATGAGCAAGTTTAGGTGGATAACAAGGTCATTTATTTTTTTATTCCTTATTGTTTTAAATGCAGTCGTAGGTAAATTATGACAACATGAACTTCTATGAGCTCTCCAGTATGAACTTTAACTAAGAATATTTGAAATATTTTTTACATTTTCAGTAAGAGTGTTAAAAGCCACTTTCAACCAAACAAAGCAATGGAAATGAATCTCGCCTAAATCATATTCTTCCTTAAAAGACTCTTCTGATCAAAATTCTGTATACGAATCATTTTCATACCTTGTAGAGTAAATCAATGTCAGTGCGCCACAATTCTTCCAGTTTTGGCTTGTTATTATTAACTGAACTATTTTATACTGGTTTATTTCTTTGTTATGAAAATACGACAACTCGTTAAAACAAAGATGCATCAACTGGAGATGCAATACTTTATCATTGACTCACACAAAAAAGCTATTTTACGGTTTATACCTCTGCATTAGAACATTTTTAAGATTAATGCCGGTGATCAATAACATAAAAAATGAAAAAATACACTCATGATAATGTATATCGTAACGTTTATACAATTTTTTGATGAGATTTTTGAATAAATTGGCTAATTAGATTAAGGGTCATCTTCTGTGAGGAAATGCAAAGATATATATGACCTTGAACATGTTTTGCAAATTCAAAAAGAAAATGGTCTAACACAAATTTTCGACTTATTGAGAACAGAATTTTCTGTCTCACTGAAAATTTCTGTCTAACTTACAACACGTTGTCAGTTAGGCAGAAATATAAAGTACTGTTTCTCTCTATCTCACAACATTTGTGACCGTCCAGCCCAAACCAGCAGTAAATGCCAGCTTTTGTCATTTTCACTTTTTTAATTATTTGCAAAGACCATGCTTTAATGATTAAAAGACACCTTAATGAACTTCACACGATTTCCAGAAGTCAAGTATTGTCCGTCAAAGTTTGTCAGGGAGTAAAACGTATAACTGAGATAAACGCGTTCCAAAGTTTAGTAAGCCCTATATTTTCTGTTGATTGTCTTAAGAATATACCAATTAATTTCACATTTCCTATCATTTTCTTGAAATGAAACTTTGCTGGTATTTTGTAGTAATCACTAGGATTGTGAATCTGTCATAAAATCGATTTCGGCAAATTATGACCTTGACATGTATTTTCACCTGTAGCGCAAAATGAAGTTTCTGGCATTTACTGCTCATACGGGCTGGAAGGTCACATTTTATTATACATTAGGCTAGTTAATTGTGCTGTAAATGCATAACAATGCATTTTGTAATATGTTGAAAATATTTTATTAAACCATTACTTATTCTATTCACTAGAGTCAAAAAGGAAAAAGAAACTCCCCTCTTGAGAAAATGCAATCCGTAACAATTCTTTTGTGTTTACACCAGCGAAAGCAAAAGCATATCGCCTAGACTTGTTTGCTTATGTTGAAGACAATTGCCTATCCCATACTTTGATTGACGGTTGTATTTCGTGCGGTAAGATTAATTCGATGCTTCTTTTGTTAATTAAAATTTGTAAAATTATGTGTGAACTAAAGCCCTTGTCTATTAATGAGATAACTTACAATGAATTTTAACAGACGAAATGTATATTTACCTATCTCAATTTGCAAAATTACCTAAGTGATTTTTGGAGGATACATAAAACTTCTTCAGACGTGCAAAAACAGTTATTATACATGTATATGAGTGACGATATAATGCTGAAACATGATAGTGTTATAACTCTAAAAATTAGACATCTGAAATCCTTTTGTAGTATATTTTATAGAGTGTTTTTTTTAATAAACACTGTACTATATATACATAATCAGCTGGAAAGAATATATGTTTCAAGCTTTCTTAAGTGACAGCATGTATCCTTATATGATATCAGGATGTTTGTTTTATCCAAATTAACATTCTTACCAATAAAACAAATGTGTCCCTAATTTTACCAATAAACAAATGTGTCCCATCATGGCAAAAGGATACAGTTGTCGGCTACAACTTGTGCTCCTTGTGGCATACATCAGATATGCACCAATGAGTAGCATGTGAGAGACTACAACTGCATCACATTTTGCCGCGGCAGGACACAAATTGGCAGTAGAGTTTGAGAAAATGTATGACGGGAGGGTTGAAAAAATAACACTAATGGGAAATTGCCCAAGGACGTGTCTGTTGTAAAAAATCTATATTTGTATCGTGTTTCTTGTTCATATTTTAATTTCTAGTTCAGAATTTTTAAATTCCCGAAGCTATAGGCTCATTCCAGTGAAAACTTAACCTTTTTTGATTTCAAGCAAAAAATCAGCTTTTTTATTCGACCATATGAGCAGTAGATTCAGTCATATGTTTGTTACTCGGTACGTGAGAAGTATTTTCTAATCAGAAACTTTGAATTTTTTCTATCCGTACATGAATGAGCACATGTTTTAATTCAAAAATGTCACAAACGTTACC
>JXSR01S022881.1:21479-32642 GCA_000969725.1 Ophiothrix spiculata
AGTAACATGGAACAGCCTCAATTGACCAATCAGAAGACAGGATTCTAGTCTGTGACATCAGTGCGTCCAACAGAATAGGACATCCTGGGAATTAGAACAACCTGAGAATAACATATCTAGGCATTTAAAAATTTTAACTTGTAACATTAATGAATTATCATTATTTGTTTTCATTTATCAAAAGACACTGCATCAAATATAGTTACAGTGTATTATAATGACTATTGACTACGTTTGTTAACAGTCTGTAACATTTGTCTGTTACGGCTCACCGTAACATAATACACTCTCTGCCGAATTCATATGTTAACACTTTTTTAGTACCATATTGATGCGAAATGCGACGTTAGATGCAATATTTGTTAAAAAGATTGATACAGTGCTTTCCAATCATGTACTCGAGCATCACAAACCGAAATGGTCGGCTCTGAAGGTTGTGCTAATCAAAAATGATCAACAAAGTGGTCAGAATTCCATGTTAAATTAGACCACTTTTAGAGTGGATTTACCATCAGGGTGGGTCTGTTTTTGGAAAATTGGAAGTTCCCCAAGATAAGAGAAATGGCGATTCGATTGTTACGGTCTAGCCGTAACATTCGTCAATGTTACGGTCCAGTCGTAACATTTGATAATATTACATTTAGCAGAGATGATTATAGCGATGGTAAGTGCTTGATCGATCGAATGGGTTAGGTAATTATAATAACAATACCGGGGTAGTGGTGGAACACGATGATTAATAGGGATTATTTTTGCTTCGTATCTCGTTAGCTATAATCAATGATAATCATCTCAGACATTTGTTTGATACGCATTACCTGACCTTACGTGACCTTAAGCATGGGACGTCGCCAGCGACAGGGTATGTAAATGTTACGATGAGCCATAACAAATGTTACGGCTGAGCGTTCCGGGAAAAACTGGTTAACGGCTCATAACCTCTTTTCCAATATAGTTTTCTAAAACAAAAAGGAAAAGTTTATAATACGAAAGTTGGAAAGTTCATGCAATATTTTCTATATTGTTCCATATTTTTTGCACAAATTGCAGAGAGTGCATAAAGTTATTTTTCACTTTTACTTTGTTAACATCACAATTAACTAAAAATGGATGTGACAACATGGGAACACTAAAAATCCCTTTTCAACTTTCAAATCCTGTATCTATATGTAATGTATATTGTTCTATATACTTTAATATAGTACATCATAGTACAAACAGCAGATACTGAATATGATATTATATGCATAAGGGATGGTATTGGGAAAAAATAAGGGGGAAAACTCTTTTCCATTTTCAAACCTTGTACTTTTTCATTTCATTCATTTATATTTGTAAATTGTTCCATACTTTAGTACCAAGAGCAGATGATGTTATAGGTCATTTGCTGATACATGTGTGTGCACGGGTTGATTTGCAAATATGTAAACTGTAAGTTGGGAAAAAGTTTAGAAAAACTTTCCAACTTTCAATTTATTGATCTCTACTTAATATTGGCTTGAATGACCTATATGATCTGTGCATAAAGATAAAGTGTGGTAAGCAAATACTAGTATGTACATAACAGTGGAAGTGATAACTTGTCAATTGATACTAAATTATGCTTTCAACTTTCAAATCTTGTATGTACATAACATTTAATGTTTAAAAATCTTTTTTATGAGATAATTTTTATTTATATAATTCACATGTAGAGACTTTCTACATATTTTTATTTGAACAATCTCCTCAGAAATGTAGAGGATAACATCATAATGTTCAACAAGTAAATGTACTTCTAGAAATGTGTTGAATTTTGATTATACACATAATGAACACAAAGAGTTACATGGTACACTCTAATAGACTAACAAAGATAAATCACTCTCACAAACATCTCCTGATTCCGCTCATTCATTATTACTGGCGTGTTACTTGCTGTGCAATGCCTATGGATTGAACCAATAATTCCAAAATATTTTATGTTTCCGTTCTGATTCATCAAATTTTTCTTACAATAAAGTTGAAGGACACATTATGCACAATATATCAAAGAAAGGGATTGATACCAAAATAATTTAGCTGTAAAGATCAATTTTAAAAACTTTGCCGTTCACCTCCAATGCAATGTTTCACACCAGGGAGTAACATGGAACAGCCTCAATTGACCAATCAGAAGACAGGATTCTAGTCTGTGACATCAGTGCGTCCAACAGAATAGGACATCCTGGGAATTAGGACATCCTGGGAATCACATATCTCGGCATTTAAAAATTGAAACTTGTAACATATATTATGAATTATTATTATTTGTTTTCATTTATCAAAATACATTGCATCAAATATAGTTCCAGTGCATTATAATGACTATTGACTATGTTTGTTAATGGCTCATAACCTCTTTTCCAATATAGTTTTCTAAAACAATAAGGAAAAGTTTATAATACGAGAGTTGGAAAGTTCATGCAATATTTTCTATATTGTTCCATATTTTTTGCACAAATTGCAGAGAGTGCATAAAGTTATTTTTCACTCTTACTTTCTTAACATCACAAAATATATCATGAGGTCAAATTTGGACTTTTCTATTTCACGAGGCGTAGCCGAGTGAAATTGACCAGTCCAAATTTAACCGAATTATATATTTGTACTATTGCACGAGCATACGCATTCAATATTTGTTTTATATCATGATATCACACAGGTTTGTTTCATGCCGTGCAATGGAAAATAATTTTTGCACGGCTCAATTCACTGTAATCATGATATAAACTTTAATATAGTACATCATAGTACAAATAGCAGATATTGAATATGATATTATGTGCAAAAGGGATGGTATTGGGAAAACTAAGGGGGGAAACCCTTTTCAATTTTCAAACCTTGTACTTTTTTATTTCATTCATTTATATTTGTAAATTGTTCCATACTTTAGTACCAAGAGCAGATGATGTTATAGGTCATTTGCTGATACATGTGTGTGCACAGAGTGATTTGCAAATATGTAAACTGTAAGTTGGGAAAAAGTTTAGAAAAACTTTCCAACTTTCAATTTATTCATCTCTACTGAATATTGGCTTGTATGACCTATATATGATCTGCGCATAAAGATAAAATGTGGTAAGCAAATACTAGTATGTACATAACAGTGGAAGTGATAACTTGTCAATTGATACTAAATTATACTTTCAACATTCAAATCTTGTATGTACATAACATTTAATGTTTAAAAATCTTTTTTATGAGATAATTTTTATTTATATAATTCACATGTAGAGACTTTCTACATATTTTTATTTGAACAATCTCCTCAGAAATGTAGAGGAAAGCTGATGTGATTGATACTTAGAATAACAAACATGATCAACTTTCTGTTCCCCTTCACATACACAGTCCCAGACAGAAAATGATGACATAAGAGTCAAGGAATAGATAGGTTTTATATAACTGTATCATGGCGTCATGTGAGTGCAAGAAAGTTGAATCTTCAATGGCTGCACTAAGTTATATTTATTTTTCAACTTGTCACAAGAATGTGAAAAATCTCTCAAAATGTCACTGTCTTATGTCAGTGGTTCTTGAAATGGTTCTTAGTGTCACCTGAAGAACCATTTCAAGAACCACTGACCCAAGACTGGAGATTTTACAGTGTGCAATCCAAATTAATGACAAAAGGCAGCTATTGCAGATACAACTTTCTTGCACTCACATGACAATGTTCAATTTAACTATTGATCTTCTGATCATCTGGCATTGAGCGTTGTCGGTTTGAATCTGTGAGTGCCGTGTGTAGTGTCCTAACCTAATCCTCATGTGCTCCTCTCTACCCTGGTTTCAAATGGGTACCAGTATTCTTCAATGCTGGAAAGGTAACAGACTCACAGGGAAGAAGATGTGGTGATCCCCTCACCACAAATATAACAAATTGTGGAGTCTGGCCAAAATGCCTCAAAAGTAAGATGGGCTAACCTCATTACCCATTACCTTTTGAAAATGTATCACATTTCCACTGCAAACACTTGAATACCAGAATGCTAGACTGACCCAAGTCCACCTTTTGGGGTCACCATTGACACTATTTGATCGGTGGTCCAAGATGAGACCAACAATTTGACACCTAAACTTTTGAAATCATACAAAGTTGAAAATTTGACCTTTGACCCCAAGGGAGTGGTCAGACGACGGGGTCACGTTTGACACTTTTGATCAATGGTCCTAGACGAACAAATTGACAGCTTAAACTTTGAAATCAGACAAAGTTGAAAAATAGGCAACATTTCATGCATAAATTATGCAAATTAGATACTTAATTAGCATGTTTTGCGCTCAAATTGCAGCCGGCACAAGCGCAGCTCTATCCCCACCTACCCACCAAATTTCATGAATGTAGGGTGCACGGTTTGTAAAATATGCCATTTAAACCATTTTATGCATAAATTATGCAAATTGGGTACTTAATTAGCATATTATGCGCCAAAATAATTGCTGGATCCAGTTCGGCTCCGGGCCTACCCAGTCACCAAATATCATTAACGTAGGGCATGCGGTTTCCGAGATTTGCTCTGGACAAAATTTGTGGACGGCGGACAGAAAATTGGAATGCTATGTCTCTTCTGAAAATTTTCAGGCGAGACAAAAAAACGCATTTCGCATTACTTTCAAGTCACTCATCAGCTTTGAGACAAACCTTTTTTTTGGCCTTACAAATATCATCACGATTGGTTGTTTGATTCGGAAGATATACCAATAAAACAAATTTATGCATAAATCAATCTTGACAAAAAAAAACACCGACTTACCAAATATCATAAGTGTAGGCCATATGGTTTGTAAGATTAAGCTGAGACAAATTTATCTAACAAACCGGAAAGTACACATGTACACACCTCACTCCCGACACTCAAAAACACACCCTATACACATACGGTATCACAGAATTAGCCTTTATTGGGTAAAGCCAGGGGGTTAAATGGAGATTCGGGTCTTTTCCACTCAATTCAATTATTATGTACAGTACATGTTTCCAGTTTAGAATCCAGGCCTTGTATTTTGAGGCGTGCCAGTGCGATAGCACACCATCACACGCCTAAAATGACCAAATAATCTTGAAGAGTATGATTTTAAGCACACCTAAGGCAAAATTATACACAATAAGATACAAAATGCACACCAACAACACACATGAATATCCTGAGAAGTGCTATTTCAAAATTCAAGGCCTGAGAATCATGGTACAGTAAGGAAATGGGTTTGGGTATACAGCTTTATATTACGTATTGAATGCTATTGTAGTTCTAGTTCAGCAAGTGAATGAAAGAATGAACAAGTGCAATAGCTGCTATTTGTCATGAATTTTGCAAATTTATATCTCCAGTCTTGGGACAGTGGCTCTTGAAATGGTTCTTCACAAGCTTTTTCTTAAGCGGACATGGACCAGGAGCCAGAAATCTGAAAAAAACCAGCTCCTGGTCCTTAAAATTTCCAGAGAAACAGGAGCTGGTTTTTCATGACCAGGACCCATTTCCGACATTGCATATAATTGAAGAAAACACAGGGTTTTTTCTTTTTACATTTGATAATTTCAGGCTCTTTATGCAAATAAATCGATACTATTTATTGTGCCACATGCTGATTTACGCATTCTTTTGTTTTTGTTTACATATTTCGGGACATTTGACCCCAATTTTGACCTGGAAATCAAAAAATGTATCTTTGATTTTCTTCCTATAAATATGCCTATGTTTCCAATCATTTTCTTCAAAAATGTTGACTCAACGAGACAAAAAATTATGTAAGGCAAAGATCTGGGTGTTATAATAAGAAGAAATATCATTGCCTGGGTCTCAATTTTTCTGTCACACCAGGAACAAAAAGTCGAGAACCATTTGGTGAAATCATCCGGCGCCCACTTATGAAAAATCTTGGTTCTTCATGTGACATTTCAAGTACCACTTTTAGTGACAAGGTATTAAATTAATCTAACATATGACAGTCATTGCAAATACAACTTTCTTGCCCTCACATGTCAAGTTGTGTATATCTACTTACTTGTCTTGCAAATCTGCTACAAAGTCTTCATCTGTATTATAATAGTTGAGTTCACTTGGCTGTGTATGAAAGGAAACAAAAATAGAACTTCTCTGCAGGTTTTCAAATATAAAAGGAAACAACTTGATATTAAAAGTGTAGCTCCTATCTTAAAAAATGTATAATTTGCTTCTAACTAATTGACTTTGGTCTCTGAAATTGATTTTTGAGGTTAAGGTTGCTTCTTGTTTAATCTTCAAAGGAAAAAGAGAGTATGCAGCTCTTGGGATGATGCTATTATGTAAATACATAAGTATTCCATTTAATTTTACATTTTATGCCATATCTCCAAAACAATAAAGAATTTGGAGGTGAAATTTTGGATTTATAGTCAGAAAAATGAGTGCTTCAATTTGACATATGTACTACTTAAGGTTGAGTCTGAGGACGTGACCAGATCCTACACCTTTAATTAGATAACTTATGTAAATATTATACACATGTGGCCTAGCGGTATAAATTCCCGATTCTCACTCATAGGAAACTGGGTCCTGGCTGAGTGGCATATGTAGTGTCCTTGAGCCACATATAAACTTTATACTTTGATCAACACCAAATAACAGGTCTCTTCACATCATGAAATTGAATTGATACAGATAAGCATCAGTATCGATGGCGCATGTGTAAGTGTAAGTGGGATTGTGTTTATTTAAGGATGAAGAAGAGTCTCATAATTCCCGCCTATTTAGTGTTGATCAAAATTATAAGCTAAGCTCTCATAGTGTCAAGTTGGTACCACATTATTCAATACTGAGAAGGTTACAGGCTCAAAAAGAAAGAGATACTGTCAACGTAGCTCAAAGTACGATGCATCTGATGCAAAAATATTTTTGCAGAGAAATAAAAAATGACTACAGGTTGAATACAGGTTGAGTGTGATAACTTGATTACCAATATCAAACTTGAATGGAAAATTAGTTGGTAGTGAGTGGTTCTAAATGCATGGATTCTCAACCTATTGTGGAGCAGTGTCACTTTTACATTGGTTCACAAATGACCAATGGCGATTCTGTCATCTTGATCTTGTGCTAATTGAATCATGTTTTATTGTTCAAGGGGGTTTCTGTGTTGCTGTCATTGTTGTAATTGGCAGCTGCAGTAGACAACCACAAACTTGCAACTTTGAGCTGTTGTAATCTAGGGCGACACATTTACATACTGCATGTCAAGATGGTCTGTCATGAGAAAAGTTGAATTGATTCCAAATCAAAACTACATGTTGCAACCATCGTGACAAGGAAATCGATATATCGGCTTGTCGTGCTTGCCCAAAATTTTCCCGGTGCGACAAGGTCAAGTTTGCACAACTGAAATTGGGACCACCAAGACAGACACTCTGAAACCAGCTTTACTTAAAAAATCATTAAAAAAAGATAAGTTCATAATATACTCTGAACTGCAAGCTAAATTATGAAAATATATTTAATTATATAGTGTGTTATATATAAGGTCACACTAATTTATTTGTTTGTCTCAAAGCTCACCTAAATTTGAAAACCTAATGTTGAATGTGTGTGTTTTTTTTTTCTTTAAGTAAACATTTTTTCAACTATACCAGGTGTTACACTTGCCATTTTTGCCATTCATTTTACTGGGTACTACTACGACATTGTCGCAGGTATGTTGTATTACTTGGGCTGCTTTGATTTTGCGATCCATGGGACATGATTTGTGATCTTCGATGGGGTTTTATTTGACGAAATTGAAAAATAACAAAATATTTAGAAGAAAAATTCAAATTTAGTAAATTTGGCAATGTAAATGTGCATGTTTAAACTAACGCATTCAAATTAAATTAATGTGGCCTAACTGACAACTTTATTACATCTATGAAAGACATTACCTGCACACTAGAAAGACCAGGATTTGGATAATTCTTGCTGAAGAGAGGCTGCCATGATTTTGGGTCCTTGACATTAAAACTTAGCCTGGTGGGGTCATCGTGAAGTTGAATGTTGGTCCAAATCTGTGAAAGGAAAGCATTTATTAATTCAATTTAGTGTGGTAAAATACATTTTTCAGTAATTTACAACTGTTTTGACCATATCAGGTTTTATTGTGGTAATCTGAACTTTCCAGTACTTCATGACTACTTGAACAAATCTTGTTAAGGAAGCATTATTCTGGCATAAAATTTTACAAGGACCAAGAGAAATTTGTGAATCAAAAAGATGTCTATATAATATTTTTTAAAAAGTCGCATTATCCTGATTGACTTACATTATCCTGGTTAATAAGACAGCTGACAACCTTCAATGGACAGTAGCTATCACTTTGTGAGTAGTGTTCCCCTGACGATGGATTCCAGATCCAGTAATCGTTGTTTTCTGCCGTCACAACGTATGTCGTTGGTCCTTCTGGTATAGCGGTGCCTTCTACTACCCAGGCTTTCTTGCCCATCTGCAAGAAGTAGTTGCAAAGTAGAACAGCATGCTCCTCTTCATCTCCTTGAAGCAGTTGTAAGAATTGCTAGAAAAGATGACAAAATGATGCAACAAATATCACAGCTAATTTGAGTGTCTGCCATGTCACCTGAAGAACCATTTCAAGAACCAATGACCCAAGACTGGACATTATACAGTGTGCAATGCAAACATATGAAAAATGGAAGCTATTGCAGATATGACTTCGTGCACTCACATGACGACATATTATTTATTAAAAAGTCCACCAGGAACATGTCCAAAACTTAACTGGGGAGAATTGCCGTTTCCAGATGGTGAACAGCCGGTTGAGTTTGGATACATGCAGCCATAGTGCCCCATATAATTACACAGATCTGATTGCATTATTTATCTTCCATTTGTGTTTAGTAAATCAACCCTAATAGAATGTCTGATCTAGCAAATAAAGAAATATGTAAAAAATACAACAACTAATATGTTGGTATGTCCGAATTAAACAACCTATAGTGTCATATTTGGTATCATTTTAAAGATTGCAATGCTCTCTAAAACCTCGAAAAAAAAAGAGGTTTGGCATAACATGCATACCATGATCTTGTGTGGTATAATGGAATAGCACATGACTCCAAATCAGTAGGTCCCAAGTTTAAGCCCCGCTATGGCCAACGGGTTATGTCCATGGACAAGACATTTTATCTTGATTGCTTCGTCGACCCGAGCAATAATGAGCTGTTATGGGAAACATTACAATCTAAGTGTGGATATGGTGCGCGCTTGGCCGGTGACTCCTAGTTGAAGCCAGATGATTGTGACGGTGACCTGATGGCAGCGTAATAACAGGCAGCAGCGCTCTTGAGAATTTGTCCACAAGTTTAGTAGCGCTATACAAAAGCTGTATATTTTTTATTATTATGATAGTTGTGAGGACAGATACCTGAGAAGGTGAAACTTCAAATATGGAACCTGAAAATTAATTGGATCTGAAAGGGCAAAACAATAATCTCTTGGATAATATAAACAAATATGCAGGGCAGGGTTAGCATTTACAAACAATGGGGCCAAGCACTCTAAATTTCTGTTTATATGCTGTCCAATTAATTATTATTTGGCCTATAGTATACTAACTGACTAACTTACATCACATGTGCTCCATATATCACACATCCCAGGGTACACAACATTGTCTGAGACAAATGGAATCAGAGACACAAATCTGGCTACGCTCTCCTGGAATAGACACAACAGATACAAATATATAATATTAAGTTGTAAAAATGTCAGATTAAGTTATCTTAAGTTCTTTGAGCCTCATGAGGAACAATGGTCCCTTACACAAAGGGCTGGACATTGGTGTTTCATTGTACTAGATAGTTGAGTAGGTAACTTTTTATAGGTACCCGTCCAATACAAAAATTCATTAAAAATAGACACAACAACAAAATTTATCAATCCATCGCCAAAATTACCCATCTTTGGCTGTCAGGCGGGTGCTTATGTCCAGCTCTGTTTATTTAAGTTTATTCTATCTATATTCTAACACCCATTCAATATTAATGTACTGGTCTCCAAAGATGTTCAGATAAAAATCATATACATATTTATATTAATTAACGAAAATAATATTTACAATAATAGATGTTAAAACATAGCAATGAACACAAAGAAAAAGTAAAGATACACAATTAACAGAAGTTACAGCCCATTGAAATAATATTTTTAAAGTCATTCAAACTCATATTCAAAAAGTTGGAGCGAATGTCAGCTGGGAATTTGTTCCAGATGGAAGTAGCTCTATAGTGAAAAGTTTTTCTACCAGCAACAATGTTCCATGATAGTACAATAAGAATATTATTTAGTTTACTCCTCGGATTTTGTTATGAGTTGAACCTTGTATTTTGGTTATAAGTTGAACGTTACATATGTGCACACATGCTGATAAACAATATTGAGTTCTACATTTGGTCACAATTTTCATACCATAATACTGTATATTGATTTCCATTTGGTGGGTACAATTTCTATTTGCTTGTCATCAAAAAGAGATCTATATATACTATCTAATATAAGATAAGCATATTATACTCACAGGTGTGGTTAGCGAAGGCGGTGGTTTTATCGGACGGAAGTAGCGAGTGACAAACACCGACTTGCCGTTGATATCCATTACGGTTGTCGTCACGCTCCGCTTGGGGAATTTGGCAACTACTGATGTCTGGTAGTTTTCTGCAAAGGCTAGCAGTTTCTCATCTTCATTGGAATCAAACTGAAACAGAAAATGGAAACATCTTTATTTTGTCAGATGCACTGATATCAGAGAATGGAAACTCTTGATTTAGGTATTCAAACACGCTACAGAGCTGTGTAACATCCAATGCCTCAGTGTATTTTAGCCACCCTTGCATGATACAATACGTGGACGCATGGATGCATCGTTGTTGATTTGTGATGAACAACACTGAAAATCTTCCTGAAAACTGATTTATAGAGAATAAAATTATATTCTAAATCTTTTCAATTGAACAGTTTTCTATATCTTTGTAAAATACTCAGCAGAATCTGAAGTAAAATGCTACTTTTTGATGCTTTTTGCTTTGCCGAATCAACTGTTTACAAGCACTCGGCCTTGCATGTATTCAAAGTTCCTGACGTGCTTTTACAGTAGGCTGACTTATGTGTAATGCCTCAAAAATAT
>JXSR01S022881.1:33433-57879 GCA_000969725.1 Ophiothrix spiculata
GTACACAGTTGAGAATGGCATACTGATGCTACCGATCCACCTGCGTTCCATCCTTTGACGCACATTGGTTGCCCTGTCACGCTCATCTTGCAATATATCAACAGAAATTCACACAAATGAGAGAGGACCGAGGATGACACCCTGTGGAACCCCTTACCCTACTCTGAAAGTACACAGTTGAGAATGGCATACTGATGCTACCAAGCCACCTCCTTTCCATCCTTTGACGCACATTGGTTGCCCTGTCACGCTCATCTTGCAATACATCAACAGAAATTCACACAAATAAGAGAGGACCGAGGATGACACCCTGTGGAACCCCTTACCCTGCTCTGAAAGTACACAGTTGAGAATGGCATACTGATGCTACCGAGCCACCTCCGCTCCATCCTTTGATGCACATTGGTTGCCCTGTCACGCTCATCTTGCAGCATATCGATGACAACTTCATCAAAGAGGTTAAAGTAGATGACATCTTTGACTCCTTGTAGGTTTGATGGTGAGTAGTCATTGTTGGGTGCTCTGAAAAGAAATTGCCATGGTTAAAATTAGGTGCATGGGCAACTATATTAAAAATTTGCAACCATTTTCAACATAACTGCTCGTGATCCCTAGCAAGGGTCACTTCTATTCAAGCAATATACAATAATTGATATAATACTGTATAGATCAAAGCGGACCTACGTCATATGAAGGGCATACGCAGCACAATGATCTAAAAATAATTTGTAATAATAATAAGACTTCGTGCGCGGTGAAAACAATCAATATTTCAGACAGGCGTCCCTTCATTTTCTTTCCTTTTTAGCCAACCGAAAATCTGTGAAATGATGAGCTGTTTGTCATTTTGTTGTGATTTGAATACTACACATCTCATATGATTTTGGAATCAAAATATTTTGACAATTTGCTAAAATCAATCAAACTTTCCGCGAGCCGGCATTTTCTCCATTGAGTTGAATGGGAATTCGACAAATGTTTTCACCGCACTATTTGGACAAACGTCCCGGATGTAAACAAAACGCCCGGATTTCCGCTCTTACCTATAAGTGATATTTATCATGCTACATTTATTTTCTCATTTTTCGTGTTCAACTTGTCCAGCGGGAAAATAAATGTACACGAAAATGGTCTTTGTATAAATTCAAAACGTTAAAAAATTCACAAGTGCAAAAATTAAAATGACCAAATGATTAAAAATTTGTAGTGTGCAAAAAAACAGCGCGAAATTATTGGCATTTACTACTAGTATATCAAACTTGAATGGAGCTGACATGAGAATGTGACATTCTGATTGAGGTTCATGCAGTCTTTCTGTTACACTGAATTAATGTCCATCTTTATTATGTCTAAATCTACTCAGATGGATATGGATTGGGGAACATTATGGAGAATATAAAACACTTACTGCACCAAGCCATTACAGCCACTACTCATTTTCATGAAATCATGAATAGCTGCCATTTGTAAATTGCTGAATTGTTTGAAAAAGATTTAATTTTAAAATAATAATCTTATTGTCTTTTTTTACTCTCTAGTATTCTAATTAACAATTTTGACAAAATAACTGTATTTTGTGTTTTGCAAATAGCATTGCTTAACATAACAGTACTTAAAGCAGCATACAGCTTTGGCAAGGTCAACAAACTTGACCTACCCAAAATTGGGTAGCATGGAGGTTAAAGTGTTACAATCACAGTGCAAATTGGGGTTGCACAGTTACCAGGTTACACCAGTTTGAAGTGAACTGATTGTGACTTTCTGACCATGCCATAAATAGGCAGTAAGGCACTGAAAACTTTGCTGCAAATTTGAAGAGGCTATATATAAAGAGCTGTATACTTGGTACAGTATATACCCAAAATTGGATAAGCATACTTTGACCTTTCACCATCAGGCAACAGATTTGAATTCTGCTTTCTAGATTTTACCCAGTAGGTCAGCAAATTGAAAAATACTGCAAAAATAGCTCTTTTCTCTGATTTTGCTCATCCGTGTCATACATCATCTATTATCGGTTATGCTTCATAATAAATGTTTGGTGTAAAGAATATTCAGATAGCATAATTTTGTGGTTGGGAAGAGAGTAGGGTGAAGATGGAAAGGGGTGGGGTGGTGTGGGTGGGATTAGGGTGGGGACAAGTACTTACTGGAATGGCCAACAACTTCTTCATTCCAATTTGGATTGGGTCCTTCTGCCACACTGGTCCATTATCATACTTCAAACAGAGACTAATTTTGATACAAGGCAGGGTGGGATGGGTAAGGGTGGGGTGTGGAGCAGGAAAGAATGCTCGTATTACTTACTGGAATGGCACAACAACTTCTTCATTCCAATTTGGATTGGGTCCTTCTGCCACACTGGTTTGTTTGATGGTTTGCTGGAAGACTACCTCCACAAATGGACGCACTGTGCCCTGTATAGAACAAAAGTTAATGCCATATATATTTTATCACAAATCCTGATAGATTGGAACTAATTAAAATAATGTAAATGTAGATATCAACAAAACATATTTTGATATTGTGTTTATTGTGGGATATTTGTGTAAGTTTTATGTGTGCAGATCACATGTTCAAGATTGCCTTTTTTATGTATATTTTTCTACTTTTAAGTATTAACATGATTATGTCTGTAGATTTAATTTTTCTTTGTCAATGACAATTACAGACTAGCATACAACGTGCTAGTAAAGCCTGTCTGAATAAAGTGCGTTTCCATTTTATATGGTTTAAGAACTGACAAACAGTGATTGTTTCTCATAATGAAAGTTGCATTCTTTTTTGTAAGTAGAGTGCTCGATCCAGATGGAGAGCATATAATACATACAAAGAAGGTAATGAGCCTTTAGGCGAAACATGGAATAATAAAGTTTGAGTTTCTTCTTTATATGTCTTGATTGTATCTTATATACAGCTACAAGCTTTTGATGTCAAAATTATTCAGCTGAAAAGAGAAATTGATGGAATTACAAAGATAAAAATCAAACTTACCACAATGGGTCCATCTTGCCTGCAAAGTGTTAACAAAACAAGAAACATATCGATCAGTATGAATAGAGACGAGGGGCAGTATTTTCTTTTTGATAAGATCCTGTTTAGTGGAAAGTCAACTGGCAAAACCAACATCGTCACCATGAAACAACAAGCAGCGTCAGTCTCATCTCAGTGTTGACAAAGGCAACAGCGTTTGCCGAAACGTACACAAATCAAATCAAATCAGAATCTTTATTTCCATATAAGACATATAACAAAAGCAAATTTATAACATAAACAACAGCATAAAAAGAACACTAACGTGACAATATGGAGGACATTGCTGGAAGACCAATAAGATCTGTAAGAAGCAATGCCCTAATTTATGTACGGACAAAAAAAAACCATATTAAAACAGAAACGGATCAAAAACAAGACAAGCAGAAGGAAACTGCATGAAACATGAGAAAAATGTATCAATTATATTGAGAGACTAAGAGTTTTTTAAATTGTGATCGGAAATGTTTTATAGACTTGGGATTCTTAAGGGATTTATCTAAAGAATTCCAAAGGTTTGGACCATTATATCTAATTGCATGATCAGAAAAAGATCTTTTATTTCTTATGATATTGTAGTTGTCCACATGTCTTGTTGGGTATCCATGTACGTCTGAACGTTTTGAAAAAAAATTATCAAATGTTGATGGTAAATCTTTGATGGAGTATCTGTACATAAATACCCCAAGATCTATTTTATACATATCACTAACAGTCAATATATTGGTTTTAGCAAACAAGGGACCGGTATGGCTTCTATAATGGCTGTTAGTTATAGTTCGTAATGCCCATTTTTGTAATTTCACCAATTTATCCAAGTATGTTTTGCAAGTATCTCCCCAGATAAGTATACCATAGCTAAGGTAAGGCATGATCATAGTACAATACATAGTATGTAATATACATTCAGAGAAGAAATGTTTCAATTTGTTCGTGACACCAATATTTCTTGATAAGGTTTTTGTGACACAGTCAATATGAAATTTCCAGGTAAGGCAATCATCAATTAATACTCCTAAAAATTTGGTGTAGTTTACTCTTTGTAATAAAGTTCTATTCAAAGTTACTTCTAAATCATATTCTTTGATGTTTGAAACCATGTGTGGTGTTCCTAATACCATATAATTCGTTTTGGTAGCATTTACCGATAATTTGTTGGCTTTAAACCAATTGCTTACTTTTATCAATTCGTCGTTAACTATATCCATTTGATTTATTAGATTAGCATGGGAATAAGTGATAGTGGTGTCATCAGCAAAGAGAATAAAGTCCAAAATATTTGAGGAAACAGTAATATCGTTGACATATAAGATAAACAATAATGGACCTAGTATAGATCCTTGTGGAACACCACATAACATATCTTTAAGTGAGGAGTTGCATAGATTATAGATATATATTGTTTTCTGTTACTAAGATAGCTCTTAAACCAGGTTTGAACAATGCCTCTAAACCCATAATATTCTAATTTTGCTAGTAAAATGTCATGATCTATTGTATCAAAAGCTTTTGATAAATCTAGGAATATTCCAATTGTAGTTTCTTTTCTTTCTACAGCAGAGTTTATTTTATTTACAAGTTGTGCAATTGCCATATAAGTTGAGTGATTCGTCTAAAACCAAATTGTTTGTTATTGAGAATTGTGTTGGCATTAATATAATCAAGGCATCTATCAAACACTAATCTTTTGAGAATCTTTGAAAAGCAAGGTAATAACGATACTGGACGATAATTTGAAAATACTTCTTTGTCTTGTTTTTTATAGATTGGTATAACCTTAGCAGTTTTTAGCTTGTCTGGTACAATGCCTGTTGAAATAGACATGTTGAATATATTATGGAAATCATTAAATTTCCTACAAATCAAATCTGCAGGGTGCGTACGATGAGAGCGTGTGCGACTACGCATCGGTAATGAAAATGCACAGCGCGTATCTTGATCGGTTGCTTGCACGGCAATCGCGTGAAAAGAAAAGTCTTTCGTACCGCATGAGGTGAGACGCTTGCTTACTCTACCCATTTGTTGCGTTCAAAATTTCATGATTTGTAGGAAATTTAATGACTTCAATAATAGTCAGAAGTTTGACAATTTCTTTGCTTACTTTTTTAATTAAAAAATTACCAATATCATCATTACCAGCACTTTTGTTTGGATTGAACTTCTGGATAATCTTAATGATTTCTGTTTCTACAATAGGCTTCATAAACATATTTGTAGACTTAGCATTGTCCAGGTAGTCATAATATTGAGTATTGGGATTATCGATGCTTGAAGCGAGTTTCGGGCCTATGTTTACAAAGAAGTTATTAAAATGGTTTGAAATATCTTCAGGATCATTATAAACATTACCGCTTTCATCTCTGAATTTGTTTTGAACAGATGATTTTTTCCCTCGGCCTATTACATCATTAATAGTATTCCAAGTTTGTTTCATGTTGTTTTTGCTGCATTCAAACTTCAAGACAAGTAAGTGGAACTTTTGGATCAGTCTCAATAAATCTATCACTCATATTGATCAGTAGTTTTTTCTTTTGAGAAAAACCCATATTAATTACAAAGGAAACAAACAAACAGGCCACAGATTATGGACATTGATTTAATATGCTGTTTATAGTAGTATTTAGGCCGGGGCCAGTCGAACGACGAGGTCGCATTTGCTACAATAAATTTTGCTGTCGTAATACATTTTGTACGTCTGACCCTTATTTATTACAATCGGGTCGTCGTCGCATTAAAAAAAATGAACTACGACAATTTCTGTCGTTGAGATTGATTTATTGTAATAAAGTTGAAAGTATAATGTGGTAAAAACACCATGTGACTGGTCTGAAGAGGCGCTTACCTTGACCCAGTCTTCCTGACTGGTATTTCTATTGCACGTTCAATGTTAATGAGTAAGTTGACTTGCAAACCACTCAGGTTCTGTGCTGTTACTGTCTTGCGCTCTTTGCGCACTGGTCTGAGAGGCCGCTTGGGTTCAAGAAGTCGCAGTATGATGGAACTCAACATGCTGTGATTGGTTGAAACAAGAGCAAATTATAAACTTTAAATGGAGCCTTTTCAGTCATAACTGTTATAAAGCAAAATTGAAAATCTTAATATTTTTGATTTACACCAAGTTCAGTATTCAAACAGCTTACCATGTTATGTGTATAATTCTATTGAGTGTAAATTTTCATTTTAAAATTGTATTGACCCCTTAAGCATCGTCCCCCGATGCCTTAAATTACCAACTTTCTCCTGGAAAATGTGACACAGTTATCACCTCAACAAAAATTGTCATTCCAGTAGATTTAATTTATCTTTGTGAATTTTTTCCTCAATGAATAAAAATATTAATAAGGCTACTCAATTGAATTTTTATGTAGGAATCTTTGCCTTACCTAACATCAGGTACTTGGTCCTCGTTGACAACATCTGGAAGAGAATACTGATGCTGTGCTGCCCTGAAACGTGCCATCACTCTCTCACGAACCTGAACAACAAAAAAAGTTTTAAGCCTGTATTTAGGTAGATTCACACAAGAATAATCAAGCTAAATTTCATGCCTAAGTCTCAGGAAGACTGAAGGGGAAACTTATCATACCCATGGAAAACATGCCAAGCTGATCATACCATATTATGCTGGGAGAGATGTACATAAGCACCTGACCTTCAGTCATTAGCTATCTCTCACAAGTTTGAATTCGCTTGAGCCAGACATGTAGTGTCACTGAGCAAGATATTGACTCTCATGAGTTCCTCTACAGGGTTCCCAGCATTTTTCCCTAATGAAGTCTCCAAATTTTTAATGATAATTATTTGTACTAAAAAATGCAAAAACGGGATACTTTTCAAATCCTATGACCACGCATATGTACAGAGCAATGACACACTGGTGAGTCTTTTTGTACTTTTGATTTTTGGGCTAATCAAATTTCCATGACTTTTCCCTGATTTGTGTCATGTTTTTATCAATTCCCTGACATTAATTGACTGGAAAAAAGTAAAATAATTATCCCTGATTTTCCTGATGGGCTGGGAACCCTGCTCTTCAACCAGAACAATACCAGTATTCATAATGTTTGGAAGGTACCAGGCTTAGTGTGAAAGAGGTAGCTGACCCCCTCAAATTAATAACACAACAATATTTCACAACTCCACCAATCCTTTTGAAAGAGAATGGGTACTCTGACCCCAACCTACCTTAGTAAGAAATTTGGCCACAGCAGCCCTGTGTGGATCGACATCTTCCTCCAATATCCCATGCTCTTCCTTATGCTTCCTCTTCTCATATTCCTGCAAGGAAAAATACCATCTTTTTGATTTGTGCCAATATACAGAACAAATCTTATTTCAAGACAGAGAGTAAACCATCTCCATAAGGTTTTGAGTGCCTAATTCCATCCTTGACCACAAGTTCCAAGATTCGACTAACATGTGGTTAATTACACACAAATAAACAAATAAATTAACACTTTCACACCCTCTCTTGGGACTTTATTGGGTAGAATTTTGCAACATGATATGAAAATAAGAGAAAACTAGTTTGCCAGTTTCATAAAAAATCCAAAATTTGTGAAAATGAAATACAGGGTTAGTACACTTTTTACTTACGAAATTCAAGGACTTTTCCAAGAACAATTCAAGGACTTTTTCAGGGACGGCCGGCAGAATATGTATCAACAAAATTCAGTTATTTTCGCCCATTTTTTGATAAATATAATTGCATGGTAAATTCTTTTGACATATCTATTTTTAATATTTTTGACATTCACCAATTCAAGGACTTTTAAGGACTGTTTTTGATAAAGTCAGATTTTCAAGGCCTGGAAAATGCAAAATAAAATTTAAGGACTTTTAAGGACCTGTACTAACCCTGAAATATGTGACGTAACATGAGTACAGATTATTTACACCATACATATGGTAAAGGTTCAGCCTGTCAAAAAGGTTATCAGGTAAATTATGAGACTGTCCATCTCAAACGAGCCATAAATGCAGCAAACTTCATTTTGCGCTACAGGTGAAAATGCATGTGAAGGTCGTAATTTGCCGAAATTGATTTTTTGACGGATTCACAATCATTGTGCTTACTTCAAAACACCAGCAAAGTTTCATTTTAAAAAAATGATCAGAAATATGAAATGTAGCTTTATATTTTTAAGACAATCAACAGAAAATATAGAGCTTAGTGATCTTTGAATCAATTTATCCCAGGTATACCTTTTACTCCTAACAACCTTTGACAGATCATAACTTTAAAATTTCTGGAAATTGGGTGAAGTTCATTGAGGAGTCATTTTAAATCCTTATAACATGATCTTTGCAAATATCTAAAATAAAAAAGTGTAAAAGTCAAGAGGCTGCATTTACAGCTGGTTTGGGATGAACAGTCTCAAATAGTCATGAGTTGATCAGGTATGAGTACAGCAAATCTGAATACAGGTACTTACATTAAATGCATTATCAGCTATTTCCTTCTCCACAAGGGGCACCATCTTGAAATTGCGGAATTCTGGCACTTCCTTTTCTCTCAATGAAATCAATCGGAACCGTTTGGAACTGTCAAATATTTCATCAGAAACAAAATTGAATTCTTCTTGTAGCTGCTCTAAACGGAAGAATTGAGCGGCATTTTTGAGGCGCTTACCACCTTCACCTTGAAAATCCTGCAATTAAAACAATAATTAAAAACAACCTGTCAAGAAATGATAAAGATGACAAGAGAACGGAAAATTGATCAGTATTAGCAACCAGACTATAATGTGGCATCTAAGTCCATATATACAATCACAAATTACTACAGTATTTGTGAGAATCCAGTTTCTCCGTTCGCATGATTTTTGCAACCGACACTTGTTGCCAAACTGATTTGTGTGAAAGAAAAACTCATTTGTGCACATATTAACGTCGTGTGATTAGACATATTCCAGTACTTGTGAAACGCTTACAGTTATTGAGTTAATCGATGCAGTATGTAGGACAAATTAATCAACAACAATATAGTATGAAAAGCCTGTTTTAACAAAATAACCATTTGTTTAGGGCCGCTTCAAACTGGTGGCCGACAATTTAAATAATTATCAGGAAATCGATAAACAGATACCCCTGGGCCTATTTCACTAACATTATTTTTTGCGATGATTGCAGACGCTCTCGCAAATTAGAATCCCTCGCAAATATCATTTGCGATGACTTTCCAATTTCACTATAACATCTTTTCACTTTTATCTCCATGGACGAGGCTATCGCAAATTTTGCGATAATATCGTCCAAATATGGGGCGAAATAACATCACATGTTATCAAGAATTTGCGATGACTTCCATTTGCGATGTTTTCTTTGCGGATGCTTATAAGCACTCGCAAGATATTGCTAGCAAACAAAACAATAGCAAATAGTTTGCGATGATTGTTTCCATCGCAAATCTAAGTGAAATCGGTTTCGGGAAATCCATCGCAAATTTGCGATGATCTCTCGCTTTTGCGATGAAGTTTGGCATTTGCGATGGAATCAGACGTTAGTGAAATAGGCCCCTGGTGTATTGGTAACAGTTGATATATATTAAATTTGGAATTGAGCTTCTTCAAATCAACACTCCAAATTTCTACTCATTATTCAAGTGTTGGCTTAATTTTTCAATAAATGTACGAGCCTTACCCTCAACATGTGAAGCAGATTAGCATTAGCAGGGTCATTGGGGTCCAGTCTTGCTTCTGATACCCATTTTGCCAGCCTCTCTGGATCCACTAGACCTGTTGCTCCAATAGCGGCTACTGCATCAAGGTGCTTTAGTGGTCTGGAAAAATAGATACCATCAAAAACTCAAATTAGGAACACAGTGTCAATTAAAAACATGCAAACTTATGAGCAAAAGGACGGACTTGCAAAACACAGAGATGCCACTCATTGGTGTTCAAAAAATCTGAAATACTTCAAAGAATGTGAGAAACCCAAATTGCCTATACACATAATTTGTACACAAAACAACCAATAAAAAAATCTGAATTTAGGCTTAAACCAATTTATTCTGAAATGTGGCATCTCTGAAAACACAATGCATACACAAATACTCACCCCATGGCGTTGTTATTATTCTGTGAGGGCGGCACTAAGGGTGTGTCATCTTCTGATAATCCCCATGATACACTGGCGAGTAGCTGCCCCTGTGTGAAAAGCTGCATCTGTTCACCCGGCGAATCAGCATTACCCAAATAGAACATGTGACCTGCAAGGAAAAAGGAAAAAGTCAAGTAATGGATCCTAGCTTTCAATCTCATGCAATCCCATAGCTATCGCATGACATCTATTTCATAGTATTTTGACAAATCTTATTTATGATTATTTGGTAAATTGGCTCTTATGTTGCTATATGTTGGGTAACAACATGTTGCACAAGCTCTACTATTTTTAGTGACACCATATTGCTAAAACATCAATACAATTAACATCGCATTAAATGTGTAACCTAAACTCTATGATCTGAACCCCATTCCATAAGTCTTTCTAGTCTCATCACAGGTGGGAAGTAACATTATCATCAAACTCCATACTCTCTTGCACTCTATCCTGTATGACTTGGGCAAGTAAATTTACCACTGCAAACAGCACTGTGTTCATATATACGCAACCCTCTGATCTGAACCAAATTTAATACTCTATTGTAACCAAGGGCATGTGAACTTATAACTGCTAAAAGAACTGTATTCATATGCTACTCTCTGATCCAGACCAAACCCAATACTCTATTGTACTATCCTGTGTAACCAAGGGCATGTGAACTTACCACTGTCAACGGCACTGTGTTCATATGCCACTCTCTGATCTGAACCAAACCCCTCTCTCTTGCCATTTATTATGTGTAACTTGGATATGTTGACTTACTCATGCCAACAGCACTGTGTTCATACGCCACTCTCTGATCTGAACCAACCCTAATACTCTATTGCACTCTATACTGTGTAACCAAGGGCATGTGAATTTACCACTGCAAACAGCACTGTGTTCATATATACGCCACTCTCTGATCTCAACCAAACCTCATATCCTACTGCACTTTATCCTGTGTAACCAAGGGTGTGTGAACTTACCGCTGCCCACAACACTGTGCTCATATGCCACTATCTGAATTGAACCAAACCACACTCTATTGCACTCTATCCTGTGTAACCAAGGGCATGTGAACTTACCACTGCCAACAGCACTGTGTTCATACGCCACTCCCTGATCCGAACCAAACTCCATACTTTCCAATTGCACATTATCCTATGTGACTTGGGCGTGTGAACTTACCACTGCCAACAGCACTGTGTTCATACGCCACTCTCTGATCCGAACCAAACTCCATACTTTCTAATTGCACCTTATCCTGTGTGACTTGTGTATCAGGCACTACTGCGTATATTTCCGCTAATAAGGTGTTAGTCAAAGTTCCTACTTCAAAAACCTGCAGTAAAAAATAGCATGATACTTGTAGAATTTGACAGAATTGAATACAAAACTTTTTGTGTTTCAGTTGAACTATTCACATTTTTGCTATATAAGTTCCATTACAGATAGCATGCTATGTTCTTAAGCCTGTTTGAAATGCCTGTTGTGGTGGTCGCGCAACCAGCGTGAGGCCAAAATTTCCAGAGCGCAAACCCAACGTTCTCGCACCTGGAAAATTTTGCGGCAAGCACGCCAGGCCTATATATTGATTACCTTGTTATGAATGCCGCTTTTTAGTTGGAATAAGTTCAACTTTTCTCGCGACAGACCCCTGGCAATATACAAATGTGTTGTGCTACATCACAATAGCTCAAAATTGCAAATGTTTGATCATCTGCCACAGCTACAAGCTACAAATGCAACTGCTACTCAGAAATAGACCATATAGATGGACCTCGCAAGTGAACACGAAGCGTGAGGTCCATCAACTAACAACAAACCCTGCCTTGGAAATCCAAGGCAAGTGAAATCTTATACCACCATTTAACTCAAGAAAGGGTAGGTTGTGATAACCAAAAACCTTTGCCTTTCTTCTATTATTCAAGTCTGAGTCAAATATAACCATCTATTACATAAAACCCCTATTTGTTTAGCTAGCCTTGACAGGCCACCAATTAACTATAAGAAAAACCCAGCAGGGGGTTTGGTGTGTAAGTTGATGGACATCGCGCCTACAGCACTCGCTTGTGAGGTCCATGGACTACTCAGAAACCACTTTTACACAAGAAACTTAATCTTGATTGCCTTTTCAAAGTCATTTCATTTATCAATTATTGTCAAAAAAAATAAGAGAATAATGCTTTGTGAATTCTCTCCAGCATTACCTGTAATTTGACACTCTCAGGCCACTGCATGATCTGAATGTTGAAAATGTCACCAAAATGGAGAGTAAACTCTGATGTCATCGACCTGTAAAAAGGGAAAAATCAGACAAAAGTCAAGTATGTAAAACAATGCCAAAAACATAAATTTGAACCTGAAAATCTTGAAACTTTCAACATTTAAAAAAATATCTTTACCTGATTTGCAATATTGTGATGAAAACTTCATTACAAAATATGTGAATGCAAAAATGTTCTGATAACATAAAGTTATTGTTAGGCTTTAAAGCAAAGACTCTAGTGGCTGCAAAATTGAATATTTTTGTCTATTTATATTAATATCTTTTATCTCTACAGAGGGTTAAAACAAATATTAATTAGGCCAAAGAAAAAAAGAACTCTGTCTTGAATTTTACCGCATTTTTTTTTTTTTAAGGTTTTCAAGAGATGTTTTGCTTTTTTATTTTTCTTACATCGTGAGATAAAAAAAGGGAAATAAAAAAAGATTTCCGCGTAGCGCATAGCCTTTTTGACTAAAAAGAAATGCGTAGCACTTAGGGGTTTTGGTCTAAGAAAGCTGGAAAAACTAGGTAACTCAGCTACCTGGTGGCTGGGAGATCCAGGAAGCTTGTGGGAAATTTGTAAGCTTTACAGCCGTTCAATGCAGGAAATCTCAGTTATTGGTTACTGGGAAATTTACATTTTTCCAGGCCTGAAAATTAGTCTGGCAGTTCTTTGCAATAAAGCTCATCACAATCTTACTACATTACCATTCCATTTGTCAAATATAAAGATTTCAACGTACCTCGTCCCTGTCCTAGAGACTTCCTTATTATTAAATAGCACCTTCACAAAACATTTACACTTTAACATGTCCGAGCGCCTGGCTTGTTCAGCTTTAGGGCAGTCATTGGTAGGAGTCACTACTGCAGTATTACTTAGCTCTGGAGTTAAAATTGGTTCACCTGGATAGAAAAATGTCAGAAAGATCATATCAAGTAATTATGTCATACAGGACACACTTTGTGTTACATCCACATTAAACCTTCACTGAAATAACAGACCTTGTCACAACCCATTCAGAAATCTCAAGAACGTTAGATCACAATCATGTAATAGCTCTTTACTAAAGAGGTGCCACAATTCTTTGGATGATTTAAATAAACTTCTAAGAGTGCATAACTCTATTGTTTATGAATGCGACCGGAACCCTGCAACTCCTGGTCACATGATTGAGTTTGTCCAAAGAATTTTGGCAAAGATTAAGTAATTTTGACTATTATTGGTCTGAGAGGGCAATATATTGATTACATTAACAATTATTTTTAGTGAAATCAGAGTTGAAGCCTAACTTTCTAATCACTTTTTAGCTTCTTTTTCACTAAATACATAGCTCTAGGTTTAGTTTGTTGATTGGTACCACTAACCAGGTGTTCTTCAATTGTCATCAAATTTGCCTTGACTTTATGTTTACCTTCCCCATCACTAAACCCATAACTGGGTTTAGTTGGTTAATAGCCCATTCTCAGTACCACTAACCTGGTTTTCTTCTAATTTTCATCATATTTGCCCTGACTGTCTGTTTTGCTTCCTCTTCACTAAACCCATAACTAAATTGATCTAGTTCATAATCTATTCTTAGTCCCACTAACCTGGTTTTCTTCTAATCTTTATCATATTCGCCCTGACTTTCTGTTTTGGTTCCTCCTCACTAAACCCATAACTAAGTTTATCTAGTTCATAATCTATTCTTAGTCCCACTAACCTGGTTTTCTTCTAATCTTCATCATATTTGCTCTGACTTTCTGTTTAGCTTCCTCTTCACTAAACCCATAACTAGGACGTTTAGTTGGTTGATAACCAATTCCTGGTACCACTAACCTGGTTTTCTTCTAATCTTAATCATATTTGCCCTGACTTTCTGTTTCGCTTCCTCTTCATTAATCCCCTAACTAAGTTTAGTTGGTTAATGGCCCATTGTCAGTACCACTAACCTGGTTTTCTTCTAATCTTCATCATACTTGCTCTGACCTTCTGCTTAGCTTCCTCTTCACTAAACCCATAACTAGGTTTAGTTGGTTTAGGGATTTCTTCCAATGGTTCTTCTTCATTTCCCTCATCCGCTTCATCTCCATCTTGAAGCGATTCCCTAGACCCTCTTTGTTGTTTCTTCTTCTTCTTCTTTGCTTTCTGTAAACACATGGAGAAAACAAAGCGTCAAAATATTGGGAAACAAATTCAGGAAAAAAGATTAGTTAATGATGCAACCTCATTCAATTTTGAAAACAAAAATACTTTAAAATTCTGATAGAGTGTGCACCATCTTTACCACAACACAAACAGATATACTTTGTTGAGCAGATGATAAAATTAAAGTGGCATTTGGCATAAATCAAAGGCAACACACTTGTCACATCCGCTAGGCCTGTATTTAAAGGACAACATATAACAAGATCTGGGAAAATGCACACTATATTGGAATTTTAGAGTAGATCAACAACTCCTTACCACTAAGTCATTAATATCACATGGAATTATACAATTTATAGCTTTGCCAACTTGTATTTTGCATTTAACCACCTCTAGATGAAAGCGCTAAACGAAATATCAGGAAACAAATGAAAAGGAAACTACCAAAGAGACATCAGTACTTTTAATGACAATTCATAATTTGATAACATTTTTACAGAACTTTGCACTCTTACAAAAAAAAAGATGAGCAATAGCACAAAGTATTTGACTTGGTTGTTACACTATTATCCTACCTTTTGCTTGATATATTCCTTCCACTGCACCAATGCTTCTTTGTATCTGTTTAATTCTCCTTGATAATCCTCCTCATATTCTTCCTTCAAATCTGACACCTCGTCATCTATATCAGCACTCCATATAGCCTCATCTTAGATGCCTGATACCCCTGAGGACAGCCCCCCCCCCTGACTTGGTTGTCACACTATCACCCTACCTTTTGCTTGATATATTCCTTCCACTGCACCAATGCTTCTTTGTATCTGTTTAATTCCCCTTGATAATCCTCTTCATATTCCTCCTTCAAGTCGGACACCTCATCATCAATATCGACACTCCATAGAGTCTCATCTTCTGCTTTGTTACTCTCCTCTCTAACAAAAATATTGAATGTGATGATGTATCAAATTCATCCTTTAAAAAAATCAATTGTATTTTTACTTTTAAAAAACATATTTAAAATCTTCATTTGTGACTTTCCACTCATTTCACCAGAGCTACCCACTTATTACACCAGAGCCTGCTTTGAAAAAGAAATGCACCTCCTAACCTGTGCATATAGGCCATATTCATTTTTTGCTATATGAGACGATTAATCAAATCCATGGTTTTCAAACTACATATCAATACTCTATTGTCAGTTCCTAACTTTGGGTGGCACAGTGCACACTCAAGGAAAAAGTATCAAAAGTGGAGAAATCTCTAGTAAGTATTGAATGCTCTTTCATTCAGTATTTTAATTTGTAAATATATTTATTCGCAGAGTACATTTTAGTTGTAAGCAAATTTCTTTATTTAAATTTAATCACCATACCCTGAAGTGATGTTAGCTTTACAGTAATGTAAAGCAATTTTTATATGTTGTTATTAAAATAATAGTACAAAAAGTATTTGTCAACAGTATTATACATACTTTCATTACTTTTCAATCAGATGTTTAAAGTAACCACATTTAACACATGTTTACTTACTTCCTGACCCCAAGCCTGACTGGGGTATTGGTACATTCTTCAGCCTCCCTTAGCGCCTTGATTTCTTTCCATGTCTTGATCATGTTGAGAAGCAGCTGTCGGTCATGCTGGAGTTCATAGTCTCGCAGGCGACGAGTTTGTCTGCAAAAGTAGGATAAAATCAAAACTGTTGGATTAGGTCTATATCGTTTACTATCCTGGGCACGTCGAGATGCATTATATCGAGTCCCTGAGACAATCATAAAGTTTTGTTTCTTATAAAGAGGAAACATGAAAATATCTAGATATAAAAAAGTATGTTTTGCTCAAATTTAAACAAAAATTAGCAAAAGGATAAATAAATAAATCCATACTTTTGTTTCACCTAATAATAACATTCAATTTACGATTGAACGTGTGGAACTCCCAAATGAACCGGATAGTAATATCCCTTCGATGCCTGAAATTACAATCGAGGAGGACGGAGTTATTAAATTACTCTCTAAACTCAACCCCAATAAGGCTTCTTTAATAACACCACTGCTGCACTGAAGCTACCCCAACACAAGACTCCAATACTAATACAGTGCAAATGAAATTCAATTGCGTATATATTTTTTTAGTTTCTCATAAAAAACATCTACATATATCCAAGAAAAAAACTTATTTGAACAGAAAAAGTGCTTGCAAAATCAAGATTTGTTGCATGGATATTGCCTAATTTCATGGTCTTACCTAATTTCATATTTATAATCCAGCAGCCTTTGCTGGTGCTCCTGTACAGTAGAGGAATCAGGGTCTGCTTGCTGCATGTTGATTGGCTGATCTTCAAGAGTTCTCACAGCACCCCGCAGAGCTTTTAACTGAAAGAGAGTTACAATAATGATTCCATTTCAAAGTTCAACGATTTGATTGCAATATTAATGATAATAACCCTTATAATTGTTGTATTAAATCATGAACGCGTACAGATACCCAATAGTCTTGAGCACAGACGCATCAGAGACCACTGTGAATGTGCTACAGGATGCGTTCACAAATTAAATCAAACAACAACAGTTCTTTTCCTCAATAAGTAAAAAATATATCTTGTTTGATTCAATTGATATTGGCTCTTATTTTGAAGTACAAAAACCCTTTTTTGAGTCAATGATACCATTTTTATGACATGAAACTAACTGCTAAAATGTAGGTTCCACTTCAAATAATATTCTAGACTAATTGATGCACTTGGGCTAGTAACTGTAAGAGCATATTTCTGTCATGTGGTATTACAAACTAACACATAGAGGTATCAGACAAGTATTATAAATCAGCTGATCAATTAATCTACAACCATTCTGTACAGAAAATTGGTCATGTTATTTCATTATACTCTACAAAATACCTGTGCACTTTAGCATCTTGCCTTGTTGGAACTGTCAAAATACTAGCTAGATGCTTAAAAGTTCTAATCATTTAGAGAAGGGATTCTCAACTAGCAGCAAATTTGGCGCTTTGGAGCTTTTGCTCTCTCCAAACCCAAAGAAATACTACATTAGAAATACACGGAAAACCAATGCTTTAGCCTTCAATGTTCTCATTTATGTGGTGCATTGTAAGACCTAGTTGAGAAGCCCTTATTTAGAGATTCAAACATTTTACAGAGTAGTTAACTGCAAATCAGCAACATTGTATTTTTTAATACTGCAGGAAATACCTTGAAAATCATTTAAGTTATAGGAATTCCTGTATATTTTTTTCATTTTACCAGCTTACCTTTTCTGTGAGGTACTGGGCCACTTCCTTCTGTCTCCTCTTCAAGTACTGATCATACATCTGGCGTAGTCTTGACGCTAACACATGCTCTTTGCTGAACAGGGAATGGTGGGTAAAGATGAGCATATTCACGTCAACATCCAACTGGTATCTGCCTCCAAACTCATCGCCGGCTCCATCAATGTAGCGGTTGTCAAACTCGGATACTATTGCCTAAAAGGGATGACAAACATGTGACATCAATCAGACAGCTTTATTCTGTTGCAGTCTACCATAGTTGGGAGCAATCTAGGGAAATACATATGAGCAGGAAAGTTGAGAAATGAGTAACACCAAACTGATCAGTTTGGCTAAAATTGAAATTTGGTATATTAGATGAGTTACAAATCGATCAAATCTGTGGGTACAGGATAAACAAAACCATCCATTAGATTCAATTGGATACTTGAGCACATTGCCAGTTATTGAAGATAAACCAAGGAATTTACAGGGAATACGGATACGCTGCCATCTTGTGTCGCTCATGGAGCCGAGTTATTGTACCTCCGGATATATTTGGAGTTTGGCCCGATATCCAGGCAGATTGCTTAAACCTTCACTTGGCGCATATACAGCATGTGCATTTTGTTTCATGTGCAAACCGTGTCTGCGTTTCAAGTAGCGTGTATTGCTACTTGCTCTGATTAAAGTACACCAATTTTCCCGCTACACCGTTGCGAAGACTCTCGGAGTGAGGAACGCGGAGCCGTAAAATGCTGGAGGTACAATAACTCAACCTCCATGAGTGACAATCCAAGACGGCTGCCGTCCCATAGGATTTACACAGTGGTGAAATCAAAATGGCGGAGAGTACCGGTTCCCCTTTTTAAATTCCTTGAGATAAACTCATGTCAAATGATCATTTGTGGGTTGCTTGTTCATGACTTTGGAAATACAGAGCCACTTACAGTTAAAAGTTTTCTGCCCTTTGAAGGCAACAAGGAGACATGGCCTGGGCAGGGTTTGAACATGGATCCCCTGTATTATGAGTATGTCTCATGCTATACCTGCTCAAACACGCTCCCCTTATTCATCTATTCATCTATAACTGATCAATACTATTAATACATCTACAAGCTCAAGTATGTTATGATGCTTTTGCTTGAGAATTTTAATGGTTAGTATATTATTTCCCAGCCAGGATAAATCATAGATATTTTTGGCGAAGCATAGAAGCCACCCACTAATAGGGCCTATATTTAGATATAATTGAAATGGATATTGCTACCAATATGCAAATAATGCAACTTTGATGGATATAATGAAAATGTTATGTATAACACTTCAATAATATGTAAAATATGACTGCAATCCCAGGATACTATTAGTTACCCCCTGCTTGTTCACGAATTACGGGCAAATATATAGGGTCTGGTGCCATATTCCATGAGGCCGACAGGCCGAATGGAATATGGCACCAGACCCTAGATATTTGCCGTATTTCGTAAGAACAAGCAGGGGGCAACGATTTTATCCTTTAAAGTGCACATGAATTCTGTAGTCTCGTTGGTAAACTCACCATCAAAAACGAAATTTTAATCATAAAAGCTCTATACAAAGCATTGAAAAGCGACAAGCACTAGCCATGCCGCGCACTTGGTTGGGTGTGCGCGTATTGATTTAGGCGTGTACGCTTGCGTCTCGACCAATGTGTAAACGCTGCATTCTATACGCAATACACTCTTACGCAGCAACTTAAACGACGCACGAACACAATTTAGTTCAATTAATAACGAGCAATATAGTGTTTGTGTATGAGTCACGGAATACGGGATATATTCAGGGTTTGGCTTTTTTTTATTTCTGAAAAACATGAATACGGGTTTTGCTTAAAATATGTTTGACCAATGAGATTACAGAATTCGTGTACACTAAAGGATAATTACGAATATGATCCATCATATCTACCTTAATGTATGTATAGTATATTACATGCTATGGGACATTGAAGGCTGACACAATTAAAACAATTTTCAGAAGGTCAAATTTCTGTTTTTATCACATTATCTTTAATGTGCATAGAATCATGTCATTCAGGTTCCAACAACAAAAACATTTAACATAATCCAAGGTAGTAAAAATTCCCATCCATTTAAGTTTGAGAGCACACAAATTTAACACAATTTTCTCAAAAAACTCTTTTTGGAATCAAATTTGGCTGTCACTTTGCAACCAAACATCAGATAATCAAAAAGTCAGGGGTCATTTTAAACCTGTAAGTCTCAGCTTATTGATTTGTATTTTGGAACCCTTAAGGTACCTTTAGATTGACAGGTCACATATATGTGACATATGAGCATGTGCCATTCACCTTAGACAAGGCTCAGTCCAACACTGCTTTTCAGACAAAAAGTCTTTAGATATGGGTCGATTTTCTTTTCAAAAATATGTCAGATATATGGGCCATGCATTTCTTTTCAAAAATTATGTAAAAACCTGATTAAAGTTGCTTTAATGTTTTGTCAATTTTTTTTGGAATGAAAATCCTTAATCTTCCCTAAATAATCTTTAGAAATATGGGTATGGATCTTCAGTAGCACACTCCTAGTCAAACAAAATCTAAATAGGCAGGGGCGGACATCCAGGCGTTTTGTTTACATCCGGGACGTTTGTTAAAATAGCGCGGTGCAAACAATTACCGACTTCCAATTCAACTCTATAGAGAAAATGTCGGCTCGCAGAAACTTTGATTGATTTTAACAAAGTTTCAAAATATTTCAATTCCAAAATCATATGAGATGTGTGGTATTCAAACCACAACAAAATGACAAACAGCTGATCATTTCACATATTTCCTTCTCGCTTAAAAAGAAAGAAAATGAAGGGATGCCTGGCTGAAGTATTAATTGTTTTCACAACACACAAAGTCCAACGTGAGTTATTTTTAGATAATTGTGCTGCGTATGACGAAAGTCTGCTCGACCCTATAGCCCTCTCCCAGGACTGTGATGTTGTAGTTTTATGATGAAATACATCACTAAAGACTTGACATATATTTCCTTGAATCGAACCAAGGATCAAAACGACATAGCTAAAATAAGAACTAATAGAGCAAAACTAATTCCAAATGATAGAAATATAAATGTATGCGTAAAATTTCACTCCTTTCTTACAAGGAAATCAGTATGCCCGATAACAAAAGGGTGGCCCACAAGCATATGATATGAGCACATCAAACCTGGACAAATTCTATTGAATCAGATTTGAAAAGATAGACGACAATTCAAGATAGCATGTATGAACTGACCTTGGGACTGCTGCCTAAAACTACACATGAAATTATTAAAATCCACGCTAATTTTGTTATGGGCACAGCTATATGAAGTTCAATAGTTTAATGTTGTGAGTCATGAAATAGTGTAGTTTTGTTCTATAGATAAGTAATACAATTTCAATTTATTTCCATGTTTCTCAAAACAAAATTATACAACATTTCTCAAAATACATATTAATTATACACATGATGCATTTGATAACATTTTCCAAATTAATAAAAAACAATTATTATGGGAGATTCTACAATAATCATTGTGTGATATATTTGCAATTAAGTACAGCTTGTCCCAATATTAATGCAACGAGCAAATAAAAAATGTTAAAAAATAGTTGCCAAAAGATTAAATCATAGTAATATATGTTTTTCAAAAGTAGAGTAACTACTCTACAACATGCTTTTTGCCCCATTTCATTTTACCACTCCAGTCCAAAGATATGAAGAATTTAAGAAAGCCCTTTAAATCTACTTTGGTCCGATTTGTAAGTTTAGACTTCCAGCTAAAGAAATGCAAACTTGAAATGAAGAGAATTCTGCAACTAATTAGACCACAATCAATCCAAACCAATCTCACCTGACCAGTACCTAACATTAAGTGATATTTCAAGTTAATTCTTAACTTAAATAGGTCAAAAGTTTCAATTAAAGTACGGATCTTCCGGATACTCTCATATTCCTTCCGTCGAGATGACCACTAACCTAAATTATGTACCTCATATATAGATTCCTGTTCTCTGATTGGTTTAAAGTGAGGACCTGGATTTAACTAGGCCCCATAAATTTACTATGCCAGTGGCATATTTTTCACTAGGCCCAGTATTTTGCGGCGTTTAACTTGAGCTTTACGTGCATGACTATAAGCATTCATGGTCAAACGCACAGCAGTGCGTAAGCTAGTTATACGACGCGGTCAGCACTGAAAGGAGAAACAAATATCGTAAATTATAATTGGGCGTTTTGAGTGCTTAAATTGTTCTTTTAACCAACCAGATGACAAAAATCTATATATTCAGTATATAAAATGAATATTGACTTTTTCTTTGGGGCATGGTTGAAATTATTTCCCCTCTCAAAACCATTCATGGTTTTTAGATCACCTCGGGGAAATAATTTAAACCATGCCCCTCAAAGCAGTCAATATTTGTAACACTTTTCTTATAGGAAGTTTCCCTAGTTGGCTACAGTCTTAAAGATGTAGCCAATGGTTAAAGGATTTATAGAAATGGTGGCAACCATTTCCAATAGATGGGTAAAATTGCCAAATTTGGGTTCATTTATCAAGGCTTGGGGATTTACAAAAAAAAAAACTACTTGAAGCCATCAACCTTTAAAATATATACATTTATATCAAGGTTATATATCTAGTTAGTTGCCATTTACGGAACATTTTAATGTTTCCATCAAGTTTGTCTTTCTTTCAGCTCAATATGTAAAATTTTACATCTTGGTAGGATTGAGTGGTGGTTCTAATCCACAATTATTAATTGTGGGCTTTAAATCCAACCGGAAGGCTTTGCCACCCACCACTGCCCAGTGTAGCTGGATTCCACACTAAATCATCATTCAAACTGTCATATCACATAATCTTCCTAAATATTGTCATAATACTAGGTTCATATTTGCATAATTTGTTTGTTCACTATTGAAAATAAAAAAATACTTTTTCATTTAATAACAATGCAACATTGAATATTTAAACTGTTTTTACAACCATATCAACCATTACATTGAAGAATTAGATTCAGGCAAAACAGATGAGTTGAAATACAGATATAGTTTAGAAGACAAGCAAGGATATTCCTTTTAAAACCACCCCACTTTGAGAAAAAAAGAAAAAGTTTTTCTTTTTATCTTAAAACCAATGCACCATTTGTTCAGTGTTGCCAAAAACTCAAAGCGTCAAACCGCGGCAAATTACAATTTTTACCCATGGCAGACGCTATCAAAGTAGCCCAATTTTTTTTAGCGGTCAAAATGAAACCAATTGTCAAATTTCGGGTGCTTTGAAGTGGATCAATAACAAAAACAACCTAATTGGACATGAAAGCAATCAATATTATCCACTAACGAGCTCTTACGGAAGTTTCGGATAATCGATACTGATCATGTAAATGTCTTCCCCGTTATTTTTTTTTATTATTGTCAATAATCAATAAAATAGACAGATACTGATGCTGAACCGTAGGTACCGGGGGTATATCATTCTAAAATATTTTCTTTTTATGATACATGCTGATTTTATCAACATTCTCAACTGATTCACAAAACTTATATGAATTAATTGTGGTATTCTCAACACCCTTGATGAATATTAATAATCCAGATAAAATAAATATTCAATATTTGAAAAAAAAAAAGCTAATGATTTGTATGCTACTAAGTGAAGCAATGTGTTTTTAGAAAGAGTCCATTACTCTGTATGGAAGAGATATGGAATGCATATGTGACTTGCTCCAATGAAACCCGGACAAAGTCGCCAGATCACTTATGGAGTTGCAGCCAAATAAACATGGAACAAATCAAAAGAAAACATAATAGAGGTTTTTCAAGGGAAATATTGATTTTTCAGTGACAACAGGTTGAGCAATATTGATAAGTGATATACATCGTTTTAAAGCTTGTAATTTCAGCATCTTTAATATGGGCAAATCAGGAAAATTACTTTCCCGACTTTGTCCTGGTTTCGTGGGAGCACGCCACATATGTTTATGATTAATCTAATTATATATTTTATGCTCATGTTAGTTGTTATGATATTTGATTTTGATTACATCATATTAATGTTATAGCTGAAACAGAAACTTTAAAGAATGAAAAAGAAGGATCAAATGCATTATGGATGCAGGGCAAGATTTGAATTCAGCTGGACTATTGAAGCAGGCTTTAAAGAGAGAGCTTTGAATTAGGCAAGTTGCTAATTATACTCACCATGCTCTGATTTATGTAAATCAAATAAAATATAAAACATAAAAGAAAATTATTGCAGCAATATACTTTTTTTTCTCTCTTTCTTTTTTTAATCATCTGTACTCGAAGCTGATGGGGAGACAAAGTATACTTGATATAAATTTACAAAACCATATTTTTCACTTACCAAAATCACCAACACAAAAAAATAGAAACATGTAAAATTGTTTTTGTATCTTCAATAAACTATAGATTATTTCCAAACATATTTTGTTTGTTAAACTATTTAACTGGGGTCTGATTACCTCTATGATGTTGGCTAAAACAATTTGCATACCTCTCTCGGAGTGGTATGGGACCAAAGCATTATAGCACCCCTATAACGTAAAATGGACTAGTCCTGACCTCAGGTCACCGACCGACGCCATTTATCTGCCTCACTTT
>JXSR01S022883.1:0-12207 GCA_000969725.1 Ophiothrix spiculata
TAATAACGGAGGCCTGGTGATGAAATATCAGTACACAGACTTGTCTATTTTGTTTGATGTCAAATGTTTGGTGGTGTGCATTGCGAAATTAATGTTATCACAATGACTTCTTGCACAACATATTTTGTACCTCAGAAAGAACCAGTCTGAGTGGAAAGTGTAAACTGACCCTGTCAAATAATATTTCACAATTTTCACGTGGTTGATATTTTCAATGATTTTACAATTTAGTTAACGCCTAGACTTTTTCCTTTGTGTGAACGAAATGTACCGTTAAATTGCACTTCTGTGAACATTTTCTCTCGTAAAATGACCGCGATTCTATTGTTCTCCTTTATCCGATTACAAAAAACTTAATTTCATGGTCTGGAGCATTACAAATTGTTATCCCTTGTAATGGGTTAACAAAATTGTCCGTTCGCTACGTACAAATCTTTCGTAAACATGAATAGACTTCACAGTAGGATTACACGGACTGGTAGACGCAATGAAAGGAATTGCAATTTACATATATGCTAATTCAACAAAAATGAGGAACGATTTTGTTATCTATTTTGTTGTCAACTCGATATTTGAACAGACGTAATGTCTAACAAACTCAACTACAAGGTCAAATGTGAGGCTAGGATTGTGATAAAGACATGAAAATGCTTTCCAGTGATTTGAAAGCATTTTCCGAGATTTATATGCATTTATATTTTACATAACTTAACAGAAGGCAGCCCATGGAGTTGGGATGTTCTTATTCTAGCGTATTCAATTGTCGGTGTTTTGTTCCTTTTTTCATCATGGCCATTTCATCTCATATGCAATTATTGTATACGTCGGGATAATGTGTAATATACTACGAGAATTATATAAAACTACGTATTATTTCAAATACTATGAAAGGAAGAAGGAAAAAATACCGACAGGGAATCAAAAGCCGAACCTCTGGAATAGGTTTCCAACCCCTCACACCTTGACCACATGGTCATAGCTTATATGGTTTGGCAATATATAAGGGGATGTTGAAATTGTGATGTCTGCATAAGATTAGCTAGGTTGCGCAAACTGTCGCTCGGTCAAACTGAACGGAAAACAGGCTCATAATCTTTTGTTATTCATGAATATTCACATGGGTAACTCATGAATAATATAAGAATTTACGTTCGGTTTGACCGAACTACAGTTTGTGCAACCTAGCTAATCTTTTGCAGACATCACAATTTCAACACCCCTCATATATTGCCCGTAGTAGCTCAAGCTTACATAAGAAAAACAACCTTGCAATCATGTATTGAGATAAATACAGCTTTAACTAAGGAGAAGGGTTACAACCCCAAGGTTTTTATAAAACGCAAAACAACCCACCCTAGGCATCTGGGTCATCTCTTTTACATCTTCCGCAATCATTTTGATGGGGGTAGTCCGGCAAAGTTGGGGCGTAGGAGGGATGATCTTAAGTCGTAATTTTGACAAATAGAATTTACACTGTAAACCAGGCCTGCTGTAAACTAAAACCCGTCAGCTATATGCTTGACAAGCTTTAAACTAGTCGGTCTACCCTGTCAAGCATGCTTGACTAGATTATTTTAGTCGAGCAGATAGCCAAACTAGTCGAGCAAGCTGCACTGGTTTGAAAAATCGAACAAAAACTGGTCAGGAATGATCGAGGAGCTTAAAATTGGTGCTAAACTAGTTTCGCAACCATTCTGAAGAAAGGTAGTCGGGCTGGATTGGTGGATTGACTAGTTGAAACTAGTCAAGCTACATTGCAATAAGACGTCACGTCAAAGGTCATTCCTTTCACATTAAAAAAGCTTGATTTTGAATTCATACAATGGAAACCTGTATGGAACTCGCCAAGTCAGCTGTTGCTGCACTGAGTGCTGAATGAGGTCACTCTTCTTTGCTGATCTTTTTTGAATTTTTTGATTAATTCTGTACTTCCTATAATTTACATTAGGGATTTCAGGATATAGCGTCTACCCATACTTCACATATACATCGTCCCTGGTAAGCTTTATGCTGGTTGTTTATTATAACTAGAGCTTGGTCGACGAGCAAGACCGACTGGGCAAAAACTAGTTTTTACCTAGTCAAAAACTAGTCGAGCGACTAGTTTAAACTAGTCGAGTTGGGTCGACGAGCAAGACCGACTGGGCAAAAGCTAGTCGAGCGACTAGCCTAAAACTAGTCAATCTAGCTTGACTAGGTAAAAGTTCGTTCAGGTGGGCACCTGCTGGACTAGCTTTTACCTAGTTGGGTCGTTAGGTTTAGGTTTTCAGTGTAGGATCACCATTTCGTTTCCTTAATATCAAAGAACCCGATGAAAATTCGATATTTACAATTTGTAGGGGAGGGTGGGGCGAAGTGACCCCATTTTGTTCAAACACCCTTGAATCGGAGGGGTAATGGTCCTGAAAATGTTCCTGTTTATACAAGATGAATATATATACCCTAGCTATGTTTTACGGAAATACCAAGACTCTGCGGTTAATCATATTTTTAAAACTATAAAATAAACGTCACTGGGGTCAACTCGTCCCGCTTGCAGTGCGAGTTGGCCCATCCAGTGGGGTGAGTACGTTGCAATATAAAAAGGTCCATGTAGTTAATTGACAAATAGTTGCTTTGGATGGAACAACCGCTTTAAAATTAAAACAATCGTATTGCTAAAAATTGTTTTATACGGATATTTTGCTCCAAAAAAGACTCGTATGTTTGAAGTTCAACATACCTGTATCTGTATGCTTACATATATATCCTATCAGTTTCATTAAAGACTTTTTGCGTCTTATTTTACGTATATATCTATCTGTATAGAATTGAAATCGTGTTAAAATATCATTGTGAAAGAGTTCAAGTAAGTTAGCACTCCATCTTGGGTAAGTTCGCCACAGGGCCAACTCGCCCCGAAGTCCCTGTCTTGACATAACCTCGTGGTATACCAACAAAACAAAGGATAAAGAGGATTTAATCCCATGACATGTTGGACAGGTACCATACACCGTGATCAATAAAAACAACTTGAACAACAACAACAACAACAGCGATGTAATATCTTGACACTAGTATAATATTAAGCTTGCTAAAAGGTTTACTTAGGTATAGGGTGTACACACAGTATTGTCACCCACATAAATTTGAATGAGTAAACGTTAACACAAATCAACTAACGTTATATTAGAACTTAAATTTTAATGATAACATATCTTATCACTAATGTTTGTATAATTTCAGTGCCTTTTGATGTCATTTTTCTCAGAAATTATTGTCCCCCATGGAGGTCAATGATCTTCGGGACACGTTTTGGCCCAATATCAATCCGAAACGCAGTTTTTTGTTTATTGATTTCCCGGAAGCATTAAACCATCGCTGTACTCAAATAATGAGCTTATTTAAAAGCTTAGCTAACTTTTTATTTGTTTCGCCATCTGTCCGTAACTTTCACCCCGGTTTTCTCACTTTTCACTGCTTTCCTTGGTCTTATTTTACCTGACCACTCCACCATCTTAAAAAGTCTCTGAGGTTCGGAAAGCTTTAACAGGCACCCTAAAATTTGATCGCATGAAATCCAGTGAGCATACATAGATACCTTTTACATCATAGGTATGCTTGAGGCCTATATCATGCTTGTTGCATTGAGGTATAAGCTTGTTTCCAGTTGTTAAATCTGGTAAGGATAAATGCCAAAGAGGTTAGGTGCATGGGGTGACAATACTTTGTGTACACCCTATAACTCAAAAACTTGTTTTACTGATAACTCACACAAAGAGAATGATGACCTGGGGTTTTGTAAATTTAACGGATATACATCCTATTAGGATTGGTCAAGTAATGCATGTACAAAGTTATTGCTGCAAAAAATGTTCAAGATCTTATTGTTTTTCTATTTCCAATTCTGCATTTATTAACATTTTTCTTCTAAATTAAATGTCCATTTTTTTTTGTAAATTGCATTTTGCTTACAGGTACAGGAGAACAAAGTAAGTTTGAAACTAACTTAAAATCTAGAATCACTTAAATTAATCAATCAATTTTACTAACAAGATAACTATGTTACTAAAATCAATACTGTTGATAAACATTTGCTACACTTTTATTTTCTAATAGCCCTAACAAAACCCACGCTGGCAAAATTTAAGTCATAATATTTATTGGAGTTCTTCAGTTACGAGAGGTAGTTCTCTTTCCATTTGGGGACACCTCCAAATAGTCCAAACTTACGGTTTAATTAACAAAAGTTTTGAATCATTTCACATTACTATTTTCTAACATTTATAACTATATTCATATATACATCACTATTTGATTATCTTATCTTAGGCTTAAGGGCAAAAAATTGTGTGCTTCTTTTACATCTACCGATCAATGAAGTTTTTATAAAATCAGCGAAAATTTTTAAATTCCCGGGGTAAAATAATTTTCATCTAGAAGATTTACCGTACATTATCAAATGGGGAAAAAGAAGTAATTCCCACAATTTTTGAACTGGAAACATTTTAAATTTTAACCGAAAGAAATCCCTTTTTGCAATGATTTATTTAAAAAAATGAAATAAAATTGAAACTAACTGACCCAATCTCAATCTCTGAAGAGACTATACAGAACAAGAAAGCAGCCCTTTCTGGCCTTGGGGGAGACACGTAAAACTAATCGACAACGTGGTTCAGATATCTGCACTAGTCGGAACGGTCTATTTCTCCACTTATCTTAAACATATCAATATATATTACTCTTATCCACACATTTGATTGTGTATCTGTGTACTATATCTAAAATTTTAAAGCATAAAAATTACAATGTTCCCACCACCAGATGCCCCAAATTTGACTTTGCCGTCTAGTTCAGATAACGGTAAGCTGTTGCCGATTAGTTTACGAGTTGATGGAACTCAAGATGACTTTGATTGTTTCATCAGAAGAGGAAAAAACCTCTAGTTAGCTTCACAATGCTCAAAATACAATATTGATCATATGAAGTAAAACAGCTCTTATAACTTAATTAATATTATCCTTAAAATCATAACTGAATATGAAGTTTTCTTCATTTGTTTAAGCAAACACTGTGAATTATGTTTGGCACAATGAATTAGGGTTCAAGAGATTTGTATGCATTAACGCTTGATAGTTGCCCGCATGCCCGAGGGTCAAGCCGGAGTTCGGAATCGCGAAGGGATCTCCGCCAGCTCCCCCAAGAACGGGAAAAAACGGGAATGGACACAAAAATCTGGAAATGTTTATTATTTTTCAAACAAGGTAAAGTAATATATCTTGATGCTCTATTCGCAGATACTAATAATCATGATAATGGTGTTAATGTTGGAGCTATAGTTGGATCTATTGTTGCTGTTCTGGTTGGCATCATTGTAATTTGTACTTGTTTCATTAAAAAGAAGAAAGGTAATTAACAAACTCATTTTACCGTGAAACAATTCATGCATAAGTTCATTTTATGTAATGCCGGAGAGTGTGATGCATAAAATATTTCCATTCAGGAAAGACTTACTCTAAAAATTCAAACAAGACCGATCTTTTAAAAAGATACGCTGTAGCCTGCTGTCTTATCTACAGTTTTTAAGAAAATTACACATAAGAGTATAGAAAGATGAAAGAAAGAAAGAGTTCTTTAGGCTGATGGCCAAGGATAACCCAATAAAGCCTCTAATGAAGCTTATTTCCATTGGGGTCCTAGATCTTTCTTTAATATTCAGTTTTAGTACAGGAGGAAAACCGGAGGACCCGGAGAAAAACCTGCGGAAGCGAGCATGGACTGAAAACCAAATGCACATAAAGCGCCGGGCACGGGGCTCGAACCCGGGACCTCATTGGTGCAAGGCGAGGTAACTACCGCTGCGCCAACCCGCTTCCCCTGTCTTGCGATTGATTTTTTGTAGTTGATTGACAAATAGTTGAGGTAACTCAAAAACCTCGTTTTACTGATAACTCACACAAAGAGATGAGCTGGGTTTTGTAAATTTTATGGTAAACTTGATGCATTATATATGACCAAAAATCAACAGTGACATAATTCTTCCTAGGTCACGTGAGCAGGAACACGTGGTGGGCCAACTCGCCCCGAGGGCAAAGTCACCCCACCTACCCCTATATCCAGTCGAGTTCTTTCCTGTCTTCTTTTAATGGTTATCACGGTTTTTCTCCACGCCGCCCTGGAAGGTTGATATCTAGAATTTTTTTTGCGGTGTTTAATTCTATATTTTAGGCAATATTTGTCATAATGAAACCACTTCCGGTTTCAATTACGGAAAATATCGACGGAGTGATTTTCCATGTTTTATTTTTTATAAAGAAACTAAAGCATTAAGTACTGAAAAATGACTAAATTGAATTTGCAGAACTCGCAAATAAATAATTAATAAACAAAATGCTAAAAATATGATGGGTTTTTTTTCAAATGTTGAATTTTATTTTGTTTTACTTGACTTCAATCTTTTCGCCATTTTCTAAATTGTCTATGGCAAAATAAACCAAAAAAATGTCAAAATTTCTTCTGTGTAACATTTTATAGATTGAAAATTCAGATAGAATACGCCGGGACAGTTGTGACTTCATAATTTATGCACGACACCCAACACGTGTGGTTTGGACCCAAACAAATGATCATGTCGAATAATCATACGTATTAACACAAAAGACACACGTAAACATAAAATTCAGACCAATTTTTCTCGGTTGGAAGACGAAAATAACGGCAGGGGTCCCGTCCTGGCTTGTAATTACAACCTTCAGCATAATAGGCCGGCATGTTTTCCCTTATCTTTGTTTGAGACGAAAGTTATGGTACAAAATCGTCTTTACGTGTGGCAAAAATGGTTTGTTTGGGTCCAAAACGCACGTGTTGGGTGATGTGCATAAATTATGACGTCACAATTGTCCCGGCGTATAGGAGGTTTTTGACCTTGTGTCATGCCTATATTCTTACACAGACTCATAATAAAATATCATCAATACCATGCTAAGAACGAAAGCCTTAGATTTTGAAAATTATATACATAGTGAAATCCATTAACACCATATCATGCAATTTCACGCATCCGTAATTAAGCATAGCCTAAACAGGCAAGGCCAGGGGGATACATTTTTTTCATTGTATTGCCAAGCGGGCTGTCAGCAAAATACTCAGTCGAGGATTGTATAATCATATAATTAATGGATGATATTATCGCAAACAAAGTTGTAATAAAAAAAAGTTCTAGGCATGGTACAATGATGGGAAACATGTATTGATATGACTGAAATATGATCCCTAAAATGAAAAAATGCTATTATTCGAAAGAAAAGAATAATACAAGAACACCATTTTTTTTTCAGTGCAATGACATGATATGCCTATTATAATGATAATATTTATTTCAACTGCCATAAAATATACAAACAATGCAAAGAAACATTTAATAGGCCTATGCCATTGTTTTAAATCACGAATAAAAAAAACTGTATTGAAAGTTTGGGATAAAACCTGGTACCATAAAACATAAGGGTTTCATTGTCCCAGGATAAAAGCCTCGGGATAAAACAATGGTACAATGAGTATCAAGGTGCAGGCCTACATTGCAGAGGTGGACTCTGTGCAAGTTCCCCCTTGGGTTCCGATCATTCCCAAGCCAAGTATCATGAATCGATAGAAGAAAGCTGAAGAATATTGGACCAATTAGCATGTCTAGAGAAATACCGGGAGAAGCTTCCAAGGCGATGCAGTTTTTCTCCACCAGAACTTAGTATGGATTATATAGACATTTCATTATCTCACCAAATATATTGGATACAGAAAAAGAAAAAAAAAAAACAAATACAAACACGTATAACATAAATATGCTGATAGATTCCGTGTTAAAAACTAAATAGTATCCCTATATTAAGTTTAATCTGTGAATTTTTTTTAAAGAAGCTAATTTCACTTGATTCTGGTAGGTATGGGTGTCAACATTTACCAAAAAAAAGTGAGCTTGGTTTCGGGGTGGGGAAAGTGCGTTTCGGAGGGGTCAAAGGTCATTGACCTCAAACATCAATAGAAGGGTATCGAGTTGGGTGTCAAATGAAAGGAAATTTAATTTTAAATGGAGAAGGTGGTATCAATTTTATCATATGATGCTTCTATGAAATGTCAGGGTGAATTAAAGACAATAACACTGTCTGGTACGATATTTCAAGCGATTCACCATTATAAATCCATTCAACTTTAGTAATATGTTATCTAATGGAAACACATTTTGCTATGTATATCTGTGTTGAATATACAGTAAATAGTGCACTGTTGATAAAATGGTACAATGTAAATAAAGTACTAGTATAGTTACAATAATAAAAGTACTAGCAAAGTTAGTTACATGTGCAAATGTGCAAATTATCGAATGTCATATGATTCAATGCAATGGTTATTGGACTCTGTTTTTACCCTTCACAGACATGTTCCATTATATCATCAAATACATACATGAATGACTGGTGCATAAATATTGATGAATACATTTGTATCAATTAAACAATGTTAATCATGTATTTTTTTTTTGTATACTCTCATTCATCTGGGTTGATCCAAGTTCAGATATTATTTAAAATCTAGACTACCAGACGGCAGAGGTGGTGTTAAAGTCAACCTATCACACGCCTGGGACAGAACAATAAAGATACATCCTCGTAGGATGACGTCATCTCCAACATCTGATGTCATCAATTCCATCTAGAAACAAGGTCTACACCACAATCCAGCTGAAGGGCGATGGTTTCGCCCGCAACGTAGGTTTACTCCGACGTTGGTAGTCTAGATTTTAAATAATCTCTAAACAATCTTGACATTCTTGAGAAAACATCACGTACAACAGCTTTCAAAATAGAAAGTTTAGTTGGCGGCATCTTCTACGTCACTATCCTCAGTCTCAGCATCCAAAGAGCCATTTATGCAGTGTCCAGCTGGAGCAATGGCTGCATACAGATACACCTAATATGCCTACTTTCAAGTAGCTGCAGTTCATTGTTTGTCCCCATCATAACAGCTGCAGCAGTTACCCTTTAGAAGATTTTCTCGGGCAATACTACCTGTGATCATTTTTGGTTGAAGCTTACCATCGAAAACCAGCTCCCATCTCCTTCCAATTGGATTAGAAGAAATGAGATGTTTCCATGTGGCAATTTGTAAATGCACCTGGAGTGAGTGCTGTTGGTGGTAGGCTAGTAGTTTGGATCAATTTTTCCACTTGCTGCTTGGTTTTAAACTTTTGATTATCTTGCATTTTGAAAGCTGGTTTTCTCACAGGCATAGGTAATTTGCATTGTGTGTGCCAGCTGTCTGAATTTCCGATTCGGTTAATGATAAACATGTGAATACATCAATAACTTTCTGGGGAAATGTGGACTTGTATAAAGAATATTTCGTATGACCATGTATCTTCGACACTGTGTCATGTGACCAGCCATACTTGAAGAGATATTCTTCTTGGTCACCAATCTCGATAATAGATATCATAAACTCCACTATTGAAGTCCATTTGCATCTACAGATTACAACAATTATTGCTTGGAAACTCTTGGACAAGAGCAAAACTAGTAAATCTGTATCTTGAGCTACAACAACAACGGGTATGTCCAAACATTCGTCCATCATCTGTCTTTTTGCTTGATGAACACCAATGCTGTTTCTACAAGTAGTCATCACTGTAGATATGAGTGAGATGAGAGCGCCATTATTCTTCTCATTGGCCAGAAAGACTTCTCTGTCGTATGGTACACTTAATTCTGGTGTTACTCTACAATCCGGAGAAACTGTTTTTTTTTCATTATTCGCTGCTTATATTCATGATCACAGGATGGCTCGCCATCAAACACATCAAACACTACTGTATGGTTCTGGAACTTGCCTTTGATGTATTTGACATATGAACATAATGAACCATTGATTTACAGGGGAGATACAAGGCACGCCGCCATTTTTATTCCGGCATGGGGACAAAATTAAGGGTATTCGGGTTTTTGCCGATAGGTTGCCGATGATGCATCGCACCTTGTCATAATGCGCAGGTTGCCGTAACATTCGCCTAAAGTATTATTCGCGCAGGTTGACTCTACGTGTAACCAAGTCTCAGCACTCGGAGTTGATTTTGGCGGGAACCAAGTGGACCCCAATTACCCCCAATTTGAGCTCACTGGTTGACGACGCCATTACACGGGCTGGTATACAAGCCTGGTATCTCCTCTGTAAATCTATGTAATGAACTCATCCGCAATAGACATGATGGTATCACCCAAGGCCCACTAAACTTTGAAGTTGCCATCCTCAGTTAACTACATTTGCCTTATTTCCATTCATTTCAACTTTAGTTGATGATTCTTTGTGCATATCAAATTCATACTTTTGGGATTTTCTCATCAGACGATCCATAGTAAAATGTGCTGTTGGAACCGAACAGGAGTTAGCTTAAAGCTTAGAAATTTCAATTTATTCATCTTGCTCAGCCATTATGATATAGACCTAAAATAATAGCTAAAACAAATCAAAATATGTGCTTTAAAATTTGTATTACATTCATATTAATTGTAGTATTTATTAGGCCTAAGAACAATGTACATGTATGATGTTTCATATTTTCATCACATCAAGTTGGCTTACAGTATTTACTTTGTTTTTCTTATTACATCCAAAGCAACCAAGGGCGTCGGAAGGATAATAAAAGTGATGCGGCACTTCGTAAAAGTGGTGTGGCCCTTGGCCCTTTAGTTATCAAAAATAAGGAAATAACTAAGCCCCAGAAGACAACATCTACTAAAACGAATTTGTACAGTGCTGTATTGTGGTTATTTATGCTGGGACTATAATAAAACGCATCAAACTAAATTACATTTTTTTTTCCTTTTCCGACTGAAAAGTGGTGCGACCATTAAGGCCCACATGGTTCCGACGCCCTCGTTTAATTTTCGATCCTTGTCATGTTTTGTCTCAAGTATGGTAAATCTAATTTCTATACATGTTTTCTGTTAACTATTTACTGTTTAATGAATTTTTTTTTCTACCCCTGTTACAAATCTCATCGCTAGCCTGTGCAACTTTCTTGCGCTTTGGTCAGGCCCGTAGCCACGATTTTTTCAAGGGGGGGTGCGGATTTTCAAAAAGTGGACCTTTTGGAGGAAAAATGTTAGTTTTGGTGGACCCTAATATGATTTTAGTCGTTTTTTAGCAGTTTTCAAAACATTTTGTGTAGTATTTTATTAAAAAACGACCTACATTTGCTTGTTTTGGTGCTTTAGGTGTTCTTTTGGTGGTCATTTAGTGAATTTGTATGGACCTTTTTTGTACATTCTGGCTTGGCTTTGGTCGTGGTCCATCATCCTTTTCCTCAGTACCCGGTTCCCTTTGCATGTACGGACCGGCAATTTCTGTGGGCTACAGTATAGGAATATTACTTACTATTAAAATGAGACGTTGTAATTTGGTTAACAGTTGCAGCTTTAATCACATTTTCATAGAATTATAAGTAGGCCATGAATGAACTGTTTATTTAAAATGATATTAAAATATACCTTAATTTATACAGCCTATATTAGACAATGATTCTACTGTTGGCTTGATTTATATGGGTAAAACCCCAGAAATACCATACTAAACAGTGCTTATACTTTTCAGTTTAATTTAGCATTTTACAGAAACATGATATGGAAAAACAAATGTCACCTTCTTGGTTTGAAATTAAATTTCCTTTCATTTGACACCCAACATGATACACTTCAATCGATATTTGAGGTCAATGACCTTTGACCCCTCCGAAACGCACTTTCCCCATCCCTCACCCGAGCTCACTTTTTTTTGGTAAATGTTGACACCCTTACCAACTTAAATCAGTTGAAATTAGCTTCTTTAAGATTTTTTCACAGATTGCCTTTAGATTTGTTTAATTTAGGGTTACTAAAAAGGAAAAACACACTTTCCTCGTAATATTATATCCATGTGTAATGGGCATATGGAATATTACCTATTTCTTGATAATTCGGTGACTTTCTATTATTTGCTTGTTTGACTGTTATTATTTTTTCGGAATTTATTATGCTTCATTTAACGTGCGGATTTATCATATTGACCTCCAGTGGCGTAGCCAGGGGTGGGCAAGGTGGGCAATTTGCCCACCTCGGAAATGTTTTGGAGAAATTATGAAGACCTGGGAGAAAAATAAAGTGGGCAAGAAAAAGAGGAGAAAAAAGGAAGAGAAAATGGAAA
>JXSR01S022884.1:1474-20002 GCA_000969725.1 Ophiothrix spiculata
TATTTCTCGCGCCTTGCAGCCCTCCCCTATCTGCGCCGTCTCCAACTGCTCTTATCTGGCGCGTAGTCTGTGTTTCTGGTATTTCTTTGCACGATTCTTAAAGTCGTTCCATTTATTTCTCGCGCCTTGCAGCCTTCCCCTATCTGCGCCGTCTCCAACTGCTCTTATCTGCTCTGCCACTTCCTGCCACGCTGCTCGCTTTCTCTTGACCACTCCATAGCCATCCCCACTCCCAAACATTACACGTCCATTGGCTTTCACGTAATTTTGTTAACAACAGTTTCTCGATATTCACTGTTTCATGTGGCTTTTGGACAACTTTTTTTATCAGGTCCACCACTATTGTTACTGAAGCATTTGGAGACTATGCATCAGTGATCTCCTGCTTCATAATATGACCCCAAACTGCAAGATCTCGTTTTGCTTTCAAAGTCATTCCACATGCTTCTTTGTCAGTTCAGGATTTCTTGATTTCAAAAACAGCAAGTAGTTTGGATTTAGCGTTGGTTTCTATGGGCATTTAAATGTCTGAACATGACTAAGTTCTGGGCAATAAATTGTTCGCATTTTGGCAATCTATTGCCCCATTTATAGCTAAATCAAGTTCCAGGAAAACACAAATATCATGTATAAACTTTAATAGAAAAACATTCCTTTTTTAAAAGTCTTATTCTTAAAGTAATTTTGTTCTAAGTTCAGCAAATTTCCCTTCACTATCCATTCCTTTGGTAGAATGCTTGTACTTCCTCTTCAACTTGTCCATGACAGTGCTGTTTTGTTTCTTCCTATAGCATCTATTAATTTTATTGCATTGAATGTTCATTTCCACTCTTTTAGAGTATCAGTGACAATTAGTGGGATGTAGCCGATCAGTTTGATTTTTTATTATTGTATCCAATTTCACAAGGACATGTATTCATCTTGTTGTCTGACAAAAAAGATGATAAATAGCAATGAAATGATATTTAAAGTAAATGTTGTTTCTATTGCATATGTATTTAAGTAATTCTTGAATTAACAATGTTCTTAGAGAAATAGAATTTGTTTCTATGTCTGTATATTTCAGTCCTCATTACTGTACTACAAAGGCTAACTGTATTCATAATTCTGTGATTCTGTTAGTTCCAGGTTGGCATCATTATGATAGTCACTATGAATTGGATTCCTCGATAGATTCATCTGAAAAGTCTTGTTCATCGTCAACTTGATCTTCATTTTATTTTTGGATTGTTATATGTTCCTTATTATCTTTGTCACTTCTCTCTGCAAGATTTTCACCGTCATCGCTTGGAAGACTCATGAGCAAATCATTACCGCTAGATTACAATATACTCTGCAGACTTAGCCTAAAATTTTGATTCAGATTCACTTTGAACCTGGAAGAGGCCTAATTTGGCCTTGAAATGGTCTGCATTTGTCCCTTCTTTCCATGGGAAAAATAGATTTGGCAGCTAGGACAGAAAATGCAAAACACCAAATCAAAAAATGAAATTCTGCCATTGGTCAAGTAATCGGACAGAAGAGTGTTTTTCGCAGGAAACGATGGTGACTGCAGATTTGTTATGAAAAGATAACCTAGTGAACTTCAATATGAAACATATCAGAGATTAAAAGTTTGTGCCCTACTGACAACTTGCCTCTTGTTTCCTCTGTCACAACAATGCCACCTTTCCAGAAATATGGATGTCTACTATTAACATGATTAATGCAACTTCAACACAATAAAAACTTTTTGAGGTTTGCACCTATAATTATAAATCTTATAATTTCCTTCCCAATCAGGCTACTTATATCTTTCTTGATGTAGTATCACCAAATCATGAGGATCTTCTACATCTACCCTGCGGAACATAATTTCACAACTTGCACATTTCTTTGCCTTTTCATACTCTGATATAAAATCAATTTAGAAGGGTTTGTCATTATGGTAGTACTTGTCATATTGAAACTATGTTGGGTTATCGATTTGTGTGTACCCGTCAACTGATTGGAGTAGTTGGCACATTATTTTTACCTTTCCTTTTATATTGACCTGGTTTTCTCCCTGCGTTTTCTCCCTGACATTTTCCTTTGCCTTTGATAGTTTATTCAAACATTTCAAACCATCACCAGCAACTAGTAAATGCTGGAAAAGGCCATTTTGTTTGAGAAACATACTACAGGTGCATTTTTTCACAATGCCATCATCCACATTCAGAGTATATGCATTGTCGCTATCAATGACACACATTTTTGAGGCCAGCAGAATACACCTCATATTTGTTGACAAAATTTCTTCAGCTTTATCCCATATTTCAGCCAAAAGATGTGCAGGTATTATGTCAGATAACTTGCTTTTTTCTCTTGTAATGGACAGCTTGCTACCATGTGCCATATTTGTGTTGCAACACGCTTTCCCAAACACCTCATTGGGATGAGGTTTTTTGACACCACACATTTGGTTTTACCTCTAAATGCTTTATTGTATTTTAGAGACGGTATTCCCCTATTTGGAAATTGCCTTTTTAACTCTGATATTTGCTGTTCTACAACACTTTCAAATATCAGTTCATGTAATCTCACAATATCGGTCTCCTGACTTTTAGTACACTGTTCATGGATTCTGCCAGTTGATTTGTAACTTTGTTTAGTGGATTTCCCAAACCTGCTGAAATTCTCACCGGTGCTGAGATGCATTATTGTAGTGGTTTAATAATGGTCCTTGTTTGACCTGTTTTTGAATGCAAATATGAGGTAACTCAGAAGGCCACGACTTTTCAAGTACTCTCAATCTTTTGTCAAATTCCCCACCCTCAAGATCTTCATGTCCATTGTTACGTTTTCCATCAAATTCAGATCCTAGAATTGATTGTATTATATAATACAACCCCATTTTTCGCAGGAAACGATGGTGACTGCAGATTTGTTATGAAAAGATAACCTAGTGAACTTCAATATGAAACATATCAGAGATTAAAAGTTTGTGCCCTACTGACAACTTGCCTCTTGTTTCCTCTGTCACAACAATGCCACCTTTCCAGAAATATGGATGTCTACTATTAACATGATTAATGCAACTTCAACACAATAAAAACTTTTTGAGGTTTGCACCTATAATTATAAATCTTATAATTTCCTTCCCAATCAGGCTACTTATATCTTTCTTGATGTAGTATCACCAAATCATGAGGATCTTCTACATCTACCCTGCGGAACATAATTTCACAACTTGCACATTTCTTTGCCTTTTCATACTCTGATATAAAATCAATTTAGAAGGGTTTGTCATTATGGTAGTACTTGTCATATTGAAACTATGTTGGGTTATCGATTTGTGTGTACCCGTCAACTGATTGGAGTAGTTGGCACATTATTTTTACCTTTCCTTTTATATTGACCTGGTTTTCTCCCTGCGTTTTCTCCCTGACATTTTCCTTTGCCTTTGATAGTTTATTCAAACATTTCAAACCATCACCAGCAACTAGTAAATGCTGGAAAAGGCCATTTTGTTTGAGAAACATACTACAGGTGCATTTTTTCACAATGCCATCATCCACATTCAGAGTATATGCATTGTCGCTATCAATGACACACATTTTTGAGGCCATCAGAATACACCTCATATTTGTTGACAAAATTTCTTCAGCTTTATCCCATATTTCAGCCAAAAGATGTGCAGGTATTATGTCAGATAACTTGCTTTTTTCTCTTGTAATGGACAGCTTGCTACCATGTGCCATATTTGTGTTGAAACACGCTTTCCCAAACACCTCGTTGGGATGAGTTTTTTTGACACCACACATTTGGTTTTACCTCTAAATGCTTTATTGTATTTGAGAGACGGTATTCTCCCATTTTGAAAATTGCCTTTTTAACTCTGATATTTGCTAATCTACATGTAAAACTTTCAAATATCAATTCATGTAATCTCACAATATCGGTCTCCTGACTTTTAGTACACTGTTCATGGATTCTGCCCGTTGATTCGTAAATTTGTTTGGTGGATTTCCCAAACCTGCTGAAATTCTCACCCATGCTGAGATGCATTCTTGTAGTGGTTTAATAATGGTCCTTATTTGACCTGTTTTTGAATGCAAATATGAGGTGAACTCAGAAGGCCATGACAAGTACTCTCAATCTTTTATCAAATTCCCCACCCTCAAGGTCTTCATGTCCATTATTATGTTTTTCATCAAATTCGGATCCTAGAATTGCTTGTATTATATAATACAACCCAAAAGTTTTTATCATTCCACTTAATCTTCTCAGATTAGCTGTGTTCATTCCTTTATATGGGACATACATCACTGGTAGTGAGTAAGGTTTCCGGCATCTTCTTTCCTCCGAGACCAGGAAAACCATGACGTGTGTGGCCGCTTTCCTCTTCTTTATGTACAAGTTTTTCAAGTACTCCAGGTGATTTTCACACAACGTCTTGTGAGCCTGAACCGTGATTGGTTTGGAGTATGTTGCTTAAAAATCATTTGCCTTGTCTAGTAAGTCCACTATCTCTACTAGTTCCCAGTTCAGATCTTTTAAAATCTGTTTTGGAGTTCTGTCAGCAGAAAACTTCTTGTTGTATAATTGACCAGTCTCCGTCAGTTTTGCTTTCAGAAATTCCTTGTCACTGGTAAACATTTGTGCAAAATCATCAGATGGCATTCCCTTAACACGAGCCTTTCTAATCTCATAACTGTCCCTCGGTTTTTGCAACTCTCCATCGAGAAGATTTTCATCTCCGTTCCAGATATCTTTGACATTAGTCTGAAGACCAGTTTTAATGTCTGTGGCATCGGCTTTAACCTAAAAACGGCCACCAGGGTTGGCTGTCTACAGTTCCTTCAAGGCGTCTACCTGCCAATAAAATTGGGAAGAACTTGGTAAAGATCTTTGATATCATTCAAGACATGTCATGGAGGAATACATGGACTTAATAAATGAGTTTTGGAAGGTTAAATCTCTGATTGGCATCCACATTGCAGGTTTTTTATTTGCTCTCAAACATCAAAGATTTCCACATTTCTGGAGATGCGCTCTCGATGGGGTTCACGCTCTGAAGAACAATTTTTAAAAAGCATGGAGTTACAATCGGAGGTGATCAACCAATTTGTTATCAACTGCTTGGAGAAAAGTGAGAGCATCATACAGAAAAAAAAGTCAAGGCAGGATCACTATATTAACTTGAAGGGCACATCAAAGAACATTTTACAACTACATCATGCGGCAGAAGGGTCTATTGCCACTTCGTCCAAACCCATTTCGTCCAATGCCATTTCATCCAATGCCACTTGGTCCAATTCCCAATTTGGCCAATAGCCATTTTGGCCAATGCCAATTAGGCCAACACCCATTTCGGCCAATGCCATTTAGGCCAAAACCCATTTCGGCCAATGCTATTTAGGCCAAAACCCATTTCGGCCAATGCCATTTAGGCCAAAACCCATTTCGGCCAATGCCATTTCGGCCAAAACCCATTTCGGCCAATGCCATTTGGGCCAATAGCCATTTGGGCCAATAGCCATTATGTGAACTACCTATATTACTGCCCATTGGCAATGTACTCGGCTCTTGAATATTTACATCACCTTCAATGTCTTACATACGAGCTGCTACATTCACATTCATGACATTGACACTGTTTACATCATGTGTATTATTGTTACTTATATTTCTTGCGTTACCTTAGTCACCCGGCACTTGTTCTTGGTCAGAACTCACACCATCTGGTTCATCTTCTACCACCACATTAACAATACGCTCTGGCTGTTGTTGATCTTTATTCCATCCATGCTGTCTGTTAACATCCACACGGTCGCCATTTTGACCCAGAACACTGTCCACGCCAGTGTTTCTAGAATTTGCTGGGACTGTCAGCGTTTCAATAGCACGCCGCTGAGCTCTTGTTTGCGGCACTGATCCCGATCCCGTAGACATGGTAGATACATTACTATTGCCAGTTTTATTTTTTCTCTTATGTTGTACTGTAGATATACTGCCGTGACTCGGGCTAACGGGAAATTTCCTTCCCTGTCGACCACGAGGTCTCCCCATAACATTGTAGTTTAAATAAATATGAACGTTTATTAAATATCCAAATTTCTTCATAGAAAACAAAATGACCACAAGATTCTCCAAGAATATAATATGTTCGCAAGTCAAATAAAATTAATATTTTCTTTAGCTGACAACGTAATTCATCTAATGCCGAGTGAGTATACGCACCATTGGTAAACGCAAAAAAAAAAAATCCCCATACCAAGACCATCCGCCCTATTCCATGACAGAATGTCTTGTGATGGGCAAAGCAAAAACACGCGATCGCCTAGGCAAAAACTGAACGCTGATCAGCTGACGGCACAAAAGGCCTAATAAAATAATAGCTATGAACATGCACGCAAAACTAGGACCTATCACATCATTATTGATTAGATGTGATAAACACATTTCTTTGACTTCATCAATAAATATTAATATTACGTTTGCTATCAAATTTGGATTTTTGGGATTTTTGATGAGTCTAACCTTCTTTTTATGTCTTCTTTCATGTGATCAAAATAACGTAGGTGGATATTTCCATCATGATGAACAGGGATAATAGATTCCAATCCCTTTTCCATGGCTATTTCACCATCAGTGCAATAGATAAGGGACTGAATTCCATGTTTCATTAGGCTTGACCCTAAGAACTGATAATCATCAGCCTGTCAGATGCACTTGTCATCATCCCTTCAAATACAGATGGGTGATTTTTATGACCCTTTCGATGTCCAAACATAGGATGTGGAATTGTCAATGGAGTGACGAAAAATGATCCGCGCTTGTATGTCATGTCAATGTGGAGTTGTGCTGCAGGATTGCTAACTTTCCAAAAGTTATTCACCCATGCAAGTTGCTGGCTAGTTGCAGCAAATGTTGCAACTTTATTTTTACCATTTTTTTCCTTCAAGAAAACTCCAGCTTGATGCAACATAAAAAGTTTATTAACATCAGGGGTCAATTTCACTAACGTTAAAATGCATCGTTAACCCATCGTAAGACTAAAACCCATCGTTAGCTAAAACCACCTCTTGACCCCATGCGACGTTAACAAACGGTTTGATTTTTCTAATGCATAATTCATATACCTTACGATGTGGTGAACACTTACGAAGGGTTTTCACGTCTTTTTGAAGTCTAGTTGTAGTTACGAGCTGAACCCTTTGTTAGCTACGATGCATCATAATGTTAGTGAAATCGATGGACTTTTGGTCTGACTACTTGGAGTGCTAAATTGTAAACTTGTTCCCTATTTCTTGGTATGTCTTACCTCCTGCATCCTTTTCTATTGCTGATTTAACATGTTTTAGGGAATCTGTTGAAAGCTTTACGAAGTACAGATGGCTTAGTACGAATACACTTCTCCTTACTCTTTGAATTGCCATGATGTGATGACATAAATCCTGTGAAATTTATGGGAATTTTGTAATGCAAAATTGCAAATTTCTCCCAAGTTTCACTTCTTCCTTTTTAATTTTTGTTATAATCCGAGAACCTTTTTCATGCAAGGCATGCTTACTATATTGGCGTTTTACAATATAAATATCATATCCTGATTTTATAGACTGTCCACAACATTGCCATGCCTTACTTGGGCACGTTCAATTGGGCATGCATGGCTCCGATATGTGCCCCTTTGCACTCTTAGTCTTGTTCTTCTTTTTGCCCTTCTTCGACTTCTTTTTCTTCTGGGCTGTGCTGGTTGCTGCTTCGTCCTTGCTTCCACTATCACTATCAATGCTCCCACTAATGCCTGGCAACTGTTCCTTCTCTAACCTACTCACTACAACCCTCAACACTGTATCCACTCCTGCTTCCACATGCTTGTCCCCGTCCTGCTCCTCTTCCTACTCCTCTTCCTGCTAGTAGCATCAGTTTTAAGGTGCCAAGCCATACTCCCAACATTCAAGTAAAATTGTGAAACCTTTAGATGCCCTTGACGAACAGCATCGGTACAAGGAATTATTTGACTGTCTCGCACACATTTTAATTACTTGCAACGAGGCACGTTTTTTAAATGTTGAGGTTGTTGATGTTACGCTTCCCCGTTTCGACGCATGCTACGTAACCTGACGACGGTCGAGTTCCCGGCCAGACCGAACTCAATTGTCGCCAGCTGCCATTGAAACATTTACAGGACACGGAAGCCTGCTACGCTTCGTGTCAATGAAACAACTAAACCAGTTATGAACCCATGTCGCTTAGCAGAAACAAACGACTTTCACACACCTTTCAAGAGACGAGCGTGTACATTTTTAATTACGTTTTAAAGGTTTAATCTGAGACTTTAATCCTGAAATATGACCGAGGGTTTTGCCAAAGGAACATAGATCTCTTGACGTCCTTAAAAGGACGGAAGGTTTATTTAATTAAATGCCTTATCATGGGGCAGCATGTTATACTCAGACGAGTGTGCATATCGATATCAGAGAAGGAAAATTTTGGAAAGAATTACTTGAACTTTACGGACTAAATTTTATGTTTCCCTCCGAGTACGTACTCAACCATTCAAAACCGAAAGAATGAAAAGCGATTGGGAGTTCGCCATAATACCCATCATCGGAAGAATTTTGGACAATAAAAACTGTTGAATAAAACATGTGAAAAATAGTTATGAAATATTTGACATGAAGAAAACGTTGAAAAAGTATCTGGTATTCAACAGACCAGCTCTTCCGTCAACTGATATGCACACTCCACAGCCTTCACAATACTAAATAAGGCCGAGAAAGTTTAACTTGCCGACAACACACCTTAAAAATACATTTAGGCAGGGTAAAAAGGGTTAAAGAGCTGCCCTGCCAGCTCTGGCCTAATTTAGTTTTACATGTTTAAAGTTACCTGGATTTTGGATCCACCACAAAATACAAAAACTGCCAAAAAATATGGAATACTGCAACACACAACTGTCTGTCTTGCTGACTTTGAACAGAGTGCCATGACTCTTTGAAAAGGGGTCTTGAACTTGAACTCCCCCGGCGGCCGGCCCAAACATTTTGATTTTTTTTGTTTTCGTAAAACAAGATAATATATGTCATCCACAAGGAGGAATCTATAAAAAAAACTAGGGTAAAATTTTAAACCCTTCTCTCCTTGGAAATGTTGATATAAAAATATTACCCTTTATTGGTCCTTCACGCTGCGGGACTTTCTTTTCCTCGGCTTCTCAGGTTTGACCATCTCTTCGACAACGGCTTTGTAGCAGCGATCACCCATCCATACGGTTTCCGTGCATTTACGATAGGTTATACCCACTACCATAACGGATGAATGATCCCACATTCTTTGTAAATTCGGGTCAATGGCCGCCTTTTCCCTGGTTTCTGCAATCAATTCACCGGCTGGTGTGGTAGCCCGCGGCATTTCGCACATTGTAATAGGCACCGGCAGCTGCATAGCCTCTCCAGATACAGATGGTTGTTCTGTTGAAGCTGGGTTCACCAACCAAGAGTTAGTTCACTCTTGAAATATCGACTCGCTTAAGAGTGCAAGAATATACTGGTTATGCAGTGCCTGCTCAATATGCACATCTTTTTCATGTCAAGCTATTGCCGCACTCTGAATTTTGAATTTAAGAGTCACGACGAATAGCATCTAGATGTTGTCTGACAACTGTACACAAGATTCTACGTACATATTTAAAATATTTACATTATTTTCATTGTCTACATTTAGGATTTCTTCATCAGTATTATATATTTCTGAAGAATGTACCCTTAGAGCATGGTGGCTTTCTGGTTTTACAAGATATATATTATTGTCAAGAACAGCCTGGATAGTTGCCTTGTGCATTACAGCCAGGATAGTTGCCTTGTGCATTTCAAAGGACTTCCCCAGCTACTCTGACCAGTAAATTAAAACACTTATCCCCTGTGTTTAGTTCAGAGGGGATTTGGTCTTTTACTAGGACTGGCCTTTCACTTGCCTGAATGTTGCACATTTCTGTTTCCCTGTTTAAAATATCCCCCTCACAGCCCACTCCCTCGATACTTTCCCTGGCAATTTGTTATTAACAAAGCCCATGGAAATCTTCCCCTCCTGTGTAAAAAGAACTTGATCACCCCTTTCACATTTAAAATATTTAGGTCAATTTGTGTACTTAATTTCTCAAAGCCTCCACTTCTTCTTTAATTGTTTTGATCCAAATTCTTGTTTTGCAAGCTGACTGCGTCTGGTTGCAAGCCAACTCTCTATTAATTTTGTCCAAAGACTGTACTTGTTTTGGGGCCTCATACAAGTCACCTGTGATGCAGTGTCCAGGCCATTGTCTTATTTTCATATAGATTCTCAGGATAGTGTTGTGCTTTTTGAATAAATCTTCAGGTATGATTATGAGATATATGCTGCTTGGTGATATGCTGCTTGGTGCATATAAGACCTTGATATTTCAGTGGCATATATAGATTTTCCATTACTGATTTGTGGCATTCATATTTGCTTGTGCTAGGTAAATGAAAGTGTTGGTTTAACCATTGCACACCACAGGGTATCCTCAACTATCTGTTCAGTCTCCTCTGACACAACAACTTTCCTCTAGTCTAATTCAAGTATTGTCTTATTGGTGGTCTCTTCCAAGCCAGCAATGACCACATGTTCTCTTTTAGTCCGATCATACAAGCTTATCTGATGTGCTTAAATAACTTGATAAAATGATTTAAATCTTCTTTTTGGTAGGATTTATCCCCAATTGGATCTCGAGTAAGACTGTCCAGTGTTGACTGATCTGTAAGTCAAAAAGAAAATAAATACAAATGTCCAATATTGCACCAGTGATTCACTCCAGCGAGAGTTGCTTACATGACATAAATGAAAACACAATCTTTATATAGGCCATCAGACTTCTTATCATACTGCTTCTTATGTAATGTCGTGTGTATATGGCTAGTGTCAAAGAATAAAGCATTTCCCTTGTTTTTTATAACAGTGATATGCTATGGTGAAAAAGAGGCCTTTCAGATTCTAGCAGGAGTGTTCCAGGGTTCCAATGGCTGCATTTGTGCTGCTTGTTGTATGGACAGGGTGCTTGGCATTTGCCGGCGTTAAAGTTACAACAGGTCTCCGTGGTTGAACGTGTACTTCTATTTGCTACTGTGGTGGCTGCTGCTTTAGTACCAGAAAACTAAGCATTAACTGTATCTGGGTCTGGACGATTCCACGCCATGTGAGGGTACCTGGCAATTTTCTTATGAAATTCCTCATCATAAGCAAGGCATGGTTTCAACGGGTAGGCTTCCATCTTGCTTGCCATAAATGTCATGTATTGGAAGAGGCCCACAGCGAGGTGAGGAAAATAATAATACCTTCAGCACCATATCTATTCACAATTGTCTTAGATTATGTGATGTGAATTGTAATTGGAGGGGATATGGATGAGCTGGGCTTCACAGTAACTCCACAAACAACTTCATTAAGCATGGTAACAATGTCAAGAGCTTACCCAAATTGCCTTGATTGTGTATATATGATACACATTTCTTTCACACATGTTACAACAGGTATCTTCCATGTTGTTCTATAAAACTTTTCGTCACAAATTCTTCTTTTTCGACTGAGGAGGGGGGGGGGGTATATCTGTACAGATTCAATGATTGTAGTTGATCAAATTGTTAGTGCTTGGTATTGTGAAGTGTAGCATATACAGACACCTGTCAAGTAGAACACGAAACACACACTAGTATTCAAAAGTATCTCAAATTTGCAAAAGTGTCTCAAATTGAAAACCATCTCATAATGTATCTCATTTTGCTCCAATAAATAATAAGCAATAGGAGATACATTATGAGATGATTTTCAATTTGAGACACTTTTGCCAATTTGAGATACTTTTGAATACTAGTGACATTCAAAGAATTTTAAAAGCAATACAAACATTATAACAACTTGACAAAAAGATGCTCATAGAGTTGCTCATACCATTGTTTATAATCATCTGAAGATTTTTCCCAATTGGACCAGCTCATATATGAAACACACACTTTAGATAATGAATATCGATCTAATATTTCACCCGTGTCCATAGAAATTATAATGCCAATTCCATGGTTTGCCGTAAATCCGTGTTTAGACCATGTGCTGTCAAAGCTGACTGTGACATCAAATGGTTCATTGTCATCTACAATTGCATCATCCTTGATTACGTGTTGACACAAATTATGTGCAGCGCGACTCACATAGTCTTCAGTGACATCATCTACTACAGTGCGCACTTTTTAAAGATGGTTCTGAAATGAACCTTTGGCAGATGGTGGTGGCATATTCAAAAGCGCACACAGGTCAACTAGTCCTGGGCGTCCAACACAAAGGTCTATAGCCATCAGTGCTGCCAGACGATTAATATCCATTACATGTTTGCTATTCCTCGCATATGGGGATATGTGAAATTTCTCACCAAAACCGCACAAACTGCAGCAAATATAAAGCAATGAAGACAGCCCTTCCCTAGCAGCCGGGCCGGGTCTTCTCGAAGCAGGAGCTAACCTGGGGTAAAAGATAAAAAATAATAAGTTGGTTGCGTCAACGCGGTTTCAGGTTTTCATAATATTATTACCTTATACTTACATCCTTGTCATGATGAAATTCATTCGGTGCGATTACTAGAATTGGCATTGTACCAGTCTTCCACGAATATTTATCGCTCCTCAATTTCCGTTGAATCTCACTCATCCACAACTCCAGTAAAAATATTCATGCTATTTTATTTTTCATTTGCTATTGAAACAAAGTGCATTTCAAATTTATTCATCTGGATTAACCATATTTAAATAATTAAATAAATAAATAAATCTTACCTTCAGGACAGACATGGGCAGCAAGCAAAGCTTTACTTAGTTGATTCATGTCGACAAGTCAAAAACCTTAAGGAGTTTATTTCAGATGAGCAGCCTCTTAAATGGCAGTCCCCAAATAGCTACCACTTGATATTTTTCCTTTCATTACAAGGATGCAGAGAAATGAGTGGTAAGGGAAATGGATGGTCATATTTGATCACTGCATAGTACTTACCTCATGGTTCTTCTCACTTTGTCCGCTCTTTTGGCCATTCTTGTCTGAAACAGGAATTGGAATAGTCATTTGTATCAAATAAATTTACGCTTCTTTTTGATTGTGTCATGTACACACTGGCTGATGTAAAATGAATATACTTCAAAGTGTACATGAATAATTTCAAAGTAACTCCTTTCACTACTTGACTGTTAGGTAGTAACCTTTGAGCTGTTTCAGAGGCAATTTACCATTGAATAACTACAAGTTATTTATACTTGAACGTCTCCTTGGATCGGACGTTTTCAGTTTCTTCTTCGATTTCTTTTTGTGGAGAGTTTTTACCTTTATTGCAGGCTTTGATAGTACAATGGGTTCAGTATTACCAGATGAGCTTGTAGGTTCAGTTTGTTCATGTATGTCCTTTCCAGTGCCAACAGTGGCATTTTGTGATTGTGAAGTGGTACTTGCAATTGTGATTACAGCATCGTCAATAGCATCATCGGTTACTGTTGACTCAGGCTCAACTTTTGCCTTTTTAGACTTATTACAGCTTCCTCTATATTTCAGTCCAGTACCAGGTCATTTTCTGTTCTTCTTATTTCCCATGAGAGTATACAAAAAGTACATGATTAACATTGTTTAATTGATACAAATGTATTCATCAATATTTATGCACCAGTCATTCATGTATGTATTTGATGATATAATGTCCGTGACGGGTAAAAATAGAGTCCAATGACCATTGAATCATATTACATTCTATAATTTGCACATTTGCACATGTAACTAACTCTACTGGTACTTTTATTTTTGTAACTATTAATATTTACATTGTACCATTTTATGGACAGTGCATTATTTACTGTATATTCAACACAGATATACATAGCAAAATGTGTTTCCATTACATTAGATAACATATTACAAAAGTTGAATGGATCTATAATGATTAATCGCTTGAAATATAGTACCAGACATTGTTATTGTCTTTAATTCATCCTGACATTTCATAGAAGCATCATATGATAAAATTAATACCACCTTCTCCATTTAAAATTAAATTTCCTTTCATTTGACACCCAACTCGATACCCTTCAATTGATGTTTGAGGCCAATGACCTTTAACCCCTCCGAAACGCACTTTCCCCACCCAGAAACCAAGCTCACTTTTTTTTGGTAAATGTTGTCACCCATACCTACCAGAATGAAGTGAAATTATCTTCTTTAAAAAAAATTTCACAGATTTAACTTAATATAGGGATACTATAGTTCTCAACAATCATTCAAAATATATGAAGATTACCGAAGATTATGGTGGATATTTTGCCTTCCAAGATCAAAGAATTTCACCAGCTAGATGCCATTTTGCCACCTCTCTAACTGGGTGGTCAAGGGAGTGTCTTTTGGACTGCTGCCGGGTTTCCTCTTCAAGATAGGCTGCATAGTTTGACAGGCAAGACGCTAAATCCAGAAGGCTGTCTCGAGTGTCTTTCCAATCTTGTCTGGAGAAGATTAGCTTCTGCAACAATGCCATTAGATGTGATGAGGACATCTAGATCTGGAGGTTCCCCTTTCCAATGCTGTTTTGTTCTTCCGCTTCTTGACATAGTCATCGTAACCACCATATTTACTCCACCTGGCTGGTATGGGTATACAATTTTGCCGTAGCGTCCTATGGTGTGACGTAGTCACATGTTGAGATTGGGCATTTGATGACAGGCATGTTGATCCTTAACGTTGAACATAAATGCCTACCACTTAAGTCTTTGTCTTTGTCTTGTCTTTAATATGACGTGGTCCAAGAGCTAACAATGCTCAACGTCTGAAAGATATAAGCAGAACAACTATAACTACAAACTAATACCACTAAGTTCTAACACTACTCCACTATTAATTAGTAACAAAGAAATTGTTGTTGCTTTGTGAGCAACTTGTATTTCTTTATTTGTCCTCTTGTTGGTGATTGCAATCTTAAGGTCAGTGTAGGTAATACACTACCACATCTGGTTGAGACTGCATATACTCAATCTATTTGGTTCCTCTCCATAACACATGTAGCTTGTATTGGGATGAGGAGTGCTTTGTTTCTAAACAGAGGCCGATTCTGCTGTACTACTTGCCATCTATTCAACAATTTTTGTATGCTTTTTTTATTCAGAACAACAAACTTTCGACTGATGCAGTGGTGCAATTTTTTGGCTCCTTCAATCATTGACTGCTCATAAAATTTGGCTAAGACATCATCAATCTCATCTGTTTTTAACAGGATCAAGTCAATTGGCTGTTGGCCATTTTAGCACAATGTCCTTTGAGGTTTATCTTCACCTAAGATTGTAATGTTTTTCACATATGTCAATATTTTAAGACTATAATCGATGTGGAGTAGACGAAATGTCAAATTTTCGTTTGTGTACGGTTAACTTATATTGTTGAAATTGAAAGCCTGTGATTGAAAATATAAAAATTAATGTAATTATAGTTCAATGGAGCCAACACAGATAACTATTTCTAATCTACTGCTATTCTTGCTATTCTACTACAAATATTTTCGACAATTACTGTCATCATCAGGTTTACATCTGAAACAAAGCAAAACCAATAAAGGGTTTTGAATATCAAACAGATAGATTTTACAAAAATTACAACTAAACTAAAGCTACATTAAGGATGAACATGATAAAACAAAATATAGGAGATCAGAGGAACACTGACTACATCTTAATCATTAGTTCCCTGCTCCTGTATTCATCCTTGGTGTTAATCTGTGGCTTGAGTTCTCTGATAAATATAATTGTTATTATGCGTGTGTCATTTGGCTGTACCTGTTATTAACAAAGAAGTTTTGGTTGATTTGTGAGCAACTTGTACATCCTTGTTTGTCCTCTTATTGGTAATTGCAGTCTTCGATAGACTTTCCCTTGTGTCCCAGCCAATATACTTTTTGTATAATTCTGAAGATGGCTATATAGATACACATGAAGACAGGTTGAATCATATAGCAAGTTTTCATAGCATTCTCTCTTGGCTTGCCTGAAAAATGTTTAGAAGAGACATACCAGTCCAGAGCAGATCTAGGAAAGTGTATGCCCTATGGGGCTGATGTAATTAGTATCTGTTGAAAAAGAAAGCTTGATTTTTTCCAATGTCTCAGTTTCAAAATAATTAAGCATTTCTTGATTTATTTATGACTCAAGTGAGGGGGTGTTTGACAATTCCCAAAACCAACTGGGGCTATTATTATTATAATAGACATAAAAAATCCTAATTACAGTGGATGCTTGTATCTGTCCTTAGAGAAGCTTTATCCATAAACGATAATCATTTGTAAAATTTTACCAATACTTACCTGTACACCTTTATTGCAACCTCCTTGTGGCAATCTTGCAATATGCCCTTCTTGTGTAATTGAACGAGTGCAGATCGGAGGTGGTTTCCTCCCAGTGTCTGGTATTGGTAGATCTCGGGGGCATTCTTATGTAGTTTCCCCACCACTTTCACTGGAAATGTAATGTTGGGAAACCCAACCTTTGGGTTGTAGCTCTGTATGATTTCCTTTACAAATGCCTCGTCCACCACCCTCAGCATGAGGTTCTCAGGCGACAGAACCAAGCACAGTACTGGTACTCTGTATTCTCCTGAAAAAAATAAACAAAGAGCATTAGCTTAAGACCAAAAATATAAATGGTCATTGCTAAGCTATAACTAATAATTCTATATTTGTGTAATAGATTTCCTGATGCGAATTTAGGACCACTGATGTCTATCATTATAGAGTTCTCTGCAGATTATTTTATTATTTTGTTTTGTGGGGTTTTTTCTCATCAAAAGTGCAAAGTCAAAATCCAAAATTACCTCTTCAGACGAGTGTTTCTGTTCCTTAGCCTTAGTGTCAATTTCATGGCGAACTTGGTGGATGTTCACCATATTGGCACTTCTAGTAGATTTGAGCTTGTCAATCTCAATTTGAAGAAAGGCATTATCCCGTCTTAACTGATCCGGAGAGTCGGTTACCACAGTTAGGTCTTTCTGCACGAGCAGAAAGATCAGTTTGTAACTTCAGTGAATAGATCTCAGCCATGGTGCTAACGAGTTTATCTACCAAAGACTTTTCCAAGTCTCTCACTGCCTGGATACACGAAGAATGTCCATGCTTGTGGAGGTCTGTAACTGCACCTGCATCTTTATCTGCACCTGTATCAGCACACCAAACTTCTCCCTCCAAGCCGTCTTCCTCCCGTCCCTGTTGTTTTTCGGAATGTCATCATCTGCTTCCATCCCATAAGTCACTCTAAGCAACCTCTTAGCTTGCAAGGTCTTCTCCAAGAATGTCTCTAGCCGGGTGTCTTGCTGGATTATATTATGCTGGGATGCGATTCTCAATCCTTCCAGATCTGTAAGCTTTCTGAAAGAAATAAAACTTATCATGACAAAACAAAGTGAATGACTATATCTTCTTCTGGACATTTGGAAAGACATTAGGATTGAACATGTCGACGTCCTCGACACATTCTATGTTAATGCCTTTTAGTTCACTTGCGTCTTTAGTACTCCAGGTTACATCTGAAATATCTTTTTCTGGACATTTGGAAAGACATTAGGATTGAACATGTCGACGTCCTCAACACATCCTATGTTAATGCCTTATAGTTCACTTGCATCTTTAGTACTCCAGGTTACATCTGAATTATCTTCTACTGGACATAGGATTGAACATGTCAACGTCCTCGACACATTCTATACTAATGCCTTTTAGCTCACATGCGTATTTAGTACTCCAGGTTGCATCTGAAATATCTTCTGGACACTTGGAAAGACATTAGGATTGACCATGTCGACGTCCTCGACACATCCTATACTAATGCCTTTTAGCTCACATGCGTCTTTATATCTCCAGGTTGCATCTGAAATATCCTCATCTGGACATTTGGAAAGACATTAGGATTGAACATGTCAACATCCTCGACACATCCTATGTTAATGCCTTTTAGCTCACATGCATCTTTATATCTCCAGGTTGCATCTGAAATATCCTCATCTGGACACTTGGAAAGACATTAGGTTGAACATGTCGACATCCTTGACACATGCTATGCTAATGCCTTTTAGCTCCCATGCGTCTTTATATCTCCAGGTTACATCTGAAATATCTTCTTCTGGACACTTGGAAAGACATAAGGATTGAACATGTCGACGTCCTCGACACATCCTATGCTAATGCCTTTTAGCTCACATGCATCTTTATATCTCCAGGTTGCATCTGAAATATCTTCTTCTGGACACTTGGAAAGACATTAGGATTGAACATGTCGACGTCCTCGACACATCCTATGCTAATGCCTTTTAGTTCACTTGCGGCTTTAGTACTCCAGGTTACATCTGAAATATCTTCATCTGGACACTTGGAAAGACATTAGGATTGAACATGTCGACGTCCTCAACACATTCTATGCTGATGCCTTTTAGCTCACATGCATCTTTATAACTCCAAGTTACATCTGAAATATCTTCTGGAAGCTTTCCAGGAAGAAG
>JXSR01S022886.1:16144-40457 GCA_000969725.1 Ophiothrix spiculata
TAAAATGAGAAGTGTGCTTTTCTGGGAAGGTTGTCCCTTCCTATTCTTTACTGTGTAGGGGACAAAGTTTGACCCCCTGTAAAATGAGAAGTGTGTACTTTTTTATGGGGGTCCAGCTTAGGGGAGGTGGGGAATACTAATATGTATCTAAAAATCACTAAGAGATAAAAATAGCAGAGATAGCCCATTTTTACCCCGTGCTCCCCGGTTATTAAGAGTATTATTTTGGACAAAATGTTCTCTGAGTCATTAAAAACAACCGAGTGTGATAAAAGAGTGGGATACACAGTATGGATTTTAGGAAATTTGCAAAATGTCAACTTGCGCCAACTGGTTCAAACCTTCTGTTTAACTATGGCAACCAAGATCCTATGATCCTACCGGTCTTTGGGGTGGGAACAAAGGCAGTTATTAACAAAAACGAGTCTTTAAGTGACAGCGACGCTAAAAAGGGGTGTCTTTAACAAGTCCATACAAAAAAGACTTTCCGTTTTAACGAAACAACCAAGAATATCTTGAAATGAACAAAAGAAGGTTAACTCTCGTCCACCTAAGGGGGCGGGTGGTAATAACCACCCCCTCCCCCCCCCCTTAGGTGACGACGTGGTACAAAATACCTTAAATTGCTTATTCCATTGTTAAAGCAGTTGTTTAATGTAACAGATGTTTAGAAAACAATACATTTTTATAAAAGGTTTTTTTTAACTGAAACAATCATTTGTTTTCTTCAAACATAGTAACAGTTTATCTTACTTTTGCCTCGGAGTTACATTTTTAAAAAGATTAGAACTTACAGAACGTGCGACTTGATTAGGTTCAAGAGTATTACGGTTAAGCTTGTCAAATCATAAGACAATTTGTTTAAAAGCATAAGTTCTCATAGCCTTTCTTTCTCCATATATCGCCAGAAGATAACGTGGGGTACGTCTCTGATTCTATCAATTTGAAAATAAAACTGATAAGTGGATGAGTAATATTCTACGAATAATTTTTTTCTCCCAGGGGTATAACAACAGTGTCAATATGTTTTAATAAAATTGATTTGATATCTTATAGAAGTTATATATAAGAGGTCAATCAAAGGCCGGATTTCTATTTAAAATATCAATTAATTTGCGATGTAATATTTGCACTGTTTTATTTAAACGGTTATACATAACAATCAAAAAAATTGAAAATTGAAATTAACAGCGGATTATTCAAATGTTTTTTTTTACATTGAAACAGATGTTGATTGTGATATAGTTTTAGGAAAAAATAACACATTTTTATCTAAATACTCGTTGAATTTCCTGGATTTGTCACAGTAACTGTAATCTCAATTTGCCTGGGAGTGATACTGTCAAAACGATTCCCCATGCCATTGACTTATGTCAATACGACAGACTATTTCAGTGACACATCATTTGCTGACTTTGACATATATTGTCAGGATCTGCCTCGGTACTGACTAATACGGAGAAGTCGTTTGTCATCATACGATCTGTATTGATTTAGACAGATCTTGTATTTGTTATGACAAACAAAAGTACATATGTGATGACTCACCCTGAAAAGGGGGACTTTGCGACATAACACTTTTCGAGAAACTGGTGAAAATAGGCAGCAAAAAATAAAGAAAATAATAAGAATTTCCAGTAGATTTTCTGTTTTAAAATTTGATTGTCTTGACCAATTTCAATAAGTAAGGTGACATTTTAGAAGCTTAAAAAATGCTATAACAGATAAAATGATAAAATCAAAATTGATATTATCTGCAGAGTCCCCCCTTGCGGGGTGAGCCAGAGTCTATGCACAAAGATAGTTTTGGTTTTAGTGCAGAGAGTGTATGATCAGAATTATAGGAAAGAGGTAGCCGCACAAAAAAAAAAATCTGCGAGTATAGGTAATCATATAGGTGTTTTATTTGACGCTAAGGAACAAATCATGTATGTGAAAATTTTAAAATTCCCAGAAAGTGAGCTTTTCAGTTATCTTTATAATGTGTAATTTAACACTTTCCTTCATTTGAATAAATTTCTTTTAATTTACACATTTTCCTAACTTATCTATAAAATGATTACCATATAAATTTGGTTGATTAGTTCAAGACTAATCTGCGATTTTTAGTCATTGTTTAGTACATAACTAATTAAATTATGAATTTAATGTCAACCCATAAGCATTTTCTAACTTATCTATAAAATGATTACCATATAAATTTGGTTGATTAGTTCAAGACTAATCTGCGATTTTTAGTCATTGTTTAGTACATAACTAATTAAATTATGAATTTAATGTCAACCCATCAGCAGTAATGAATTTGTCTTTAAAAAGCAAATGACCAATTTATCAAATATTATTTAGACACCGTTTATTACTGCATTTACTTAGTAACTAATCATTTACTCTCTTTTACTAATTTTATACCCACGTTAGATACAAAATCTTATTTTGTCTCCAATTTCAAACAATTTATTTATAATTACCAAGGTCAAATGGCTCAGTGGTAGAGTGCTCGCCCTGCTAGCGAGAGGTCTGGGGTTCGAGTTCCTTTTCGGACAGGATTTTTTTCTAATAAAATGAAATCCTTGTCTGTTTGTGATTTGTCTTATTGTTACTAATGTTCTAGTGTACGATGCGTATTTCTCCAGTCCTTTATCTTCCATATGATACCAAAGTTTTAGCAAAAATGCACGTTTTCTATCATAATTTAAGGCACTATGCAACAGAAACAGATCCATGATATTTGACAGACCTATTTTGACGCAAGGCCATTACAGGTTTGAAACAATTTAAAGTTCAAATCTGTTGTAAATGAATTTGTAGCTCAGCTTTTTGTAAAATCTGAATATTTGTAACCCTTAATTTATTTTCATTTCTACCATCAGTCCATAAAGCATATTGTGTGGTCTATTTATATCTATTAAACATTTAGACGAAACTAATTTACGATGTTGTAAACAAGTTACCAACATAAAAACACACGAAACAAAGTATGTGTATACAAATGACACGCGAATACTACAGAGGTGGAGATCCAAGATAAATCGTCGACTATGTAATCAACTCGTAGTTGTGTTGAACCAAATATTTAGGTCCTGAATCGAAGGAATACTGAAGACTGAGGTGAACAGATCCTTGATAACAACTCTCTAAACCCCTACTTTGTAATTGAATGAATCATCTTTCGACAATGTAGTTGCTGCAAACAGGATGTGACATGACTGATAAGACTCGCTTTTCATTTATCTGTCAGTAGTGTCATCTTTGCACATATATATATCTTGACATAGAGAGATTCATAACCTAAGATGTCAATTAATAACATCAGTACTTCATTGCTTCAAGACGCAGCATACTGTCAATTTTCTATTACGCATGTCAATATTTCCCTATTATGTTCTGATAAAATGCCGAGTATTTAAGAAAAACAAGCCAACAATCAAGGAGATAATGGAAATTAAAATGAATGTATTATTCTAATGTGTGCAAACACCCGTTTTAATAAGTGAGATAACTGATGAATAACTGATTCTTTCATTATTTACTACATTTCCTTATATTTACCGACAGAGTTGATAACACTTATTACAAAAAATGGAGTATGGCTGGTTTAAAGAGACGCATCAACGGAAATGACAAATTTATCTGTAGAACGATATAGAGTTCAACTTTGCATTTTCTTAAGTGTAACGGATATTTAAGGGATTGTGTAAACATGGTAACCATGGGATTCTTGGTGTCCCAAGATGAAGCTCAATGTGGTAGGATCATAGGATCTTGGTTGCCATAGTCAATCAGAAGGTTTGAACCAGTTGGTGCAAGTCGACATTTTGCAAATTTCCTAAAATCTATACTGTGTATCCCACTCACTTATTTTTAATGATTCAGATAACAATTTGTCCAAATAAAAAGTCCTTTGTCTAAATACAAGGGCTAGTGCAACAGGTAAACTTCATACTCCTAAGTGCAATTTAATGGTAAAGGAACATTCCAATACACAGAAAGTGTCATGCGGAACGCAATCTCCCAATATATACGTGACTCAAACACTTTGATGAATTTTAAAATGAGACTCAAAAAAAATCTGTAATTTTTTATGACACACTATAGATAATTTTTATTCAATATGCAATAGAATCCACAACTAAACTTGTTATTTGCTTTTATTTTTTCCAGTGATGTGTTAATTTGTTTTTACTTGACAAATGTGTATTGGAATTTTTTTAGTGCTTTTGTCATTATCCTGTTGTGTTTAATATTTTGCAAATACTTCTAAAATAGTTATGTTTTGATAAAATCTATTCTGAAATTCAAAACGATTTCATATTTAAGATATATTATTTTATCTATAAAAAAATATGTGTTTATTGATAATTTGATAAAAAAGTTTTATGTCTTTTAATATTAAACTGAGCTAAAAATATCATATGATATATATTATTCCTGTTTCGACAATAATTGGTTTTAGTATTTTGGTAATGATGTTGAATGGTTAATTGAGGAATTGGTTATTTTTTTAAGGTTTTCTGTTTTATGTAAGATGTGTATACATAATTTAATTTATTTTAAGATAAATTAAACATAATAACTCCTGTATCACGCAGTATGTGAACAGAAGATCTAACTATCCGGAAAACGTCATAAAAGCCATCCCTACTGCTGTCACCCAAACACTATCTAACATCTCTAGTGATGCCAACAAGTTTCATGTTACCAAATCACCCTACCAACAAGCGCTAAAAGATGCAGGACGTGACCAAACTATTAAGTTCGATCCAAAACCCAGTGATCCCAATGATTCTAAGCGCAAACGTAGCCGTACCATTATTTGGTTCAATCCCCGAATTAGTAAATATGTTTCTACCGATGTTGCTAGAAAAGTTTTGAACTTGATAGACAAACGTAGCAGCCTTCCACATAAATTTTTTAATAGGAACAAAAGTGTTTAAATCCAAACGAATTAACGAAGGAAGGTTCGTTTCATTCTAGCTAAGGACACCTGTTTCTGAATGATATAAAAATGGGTCACTTTTGCAATTTACGTTTTAATCAAAATGTTCAGCATATTTACGTTGTGTGTAGGTTATGTCACAAGTAGATATGTGATGACTCACCCCGAAAAGGGGGACTTTGCGACAGAACACTTTCGAGAAACTGATGAAAATAGACAGCAAAAAATAAACAAATAATAAGAATTTCCAGCAGATTTTCTATTGTAAAATTTGATCGTCTTGTCAACTTGATCAATTTCAACAAGTAAGGTGTCCTTTGAAAGCTTAGAAAATGGTGTAACAGAAGAAATGATAAAATCAAAAGGCCCCCCCTTTCGGGGTGAGCCATCATATATATAATCGATCACAGGATATCCGATATCTGATACCCTCCCGACAGCGTTATGGGTCATGAGAAAAACTATGGGAAGCATGATTCAAAATAATACAATATCTGAAGGAAAGAAGATCTGAAAGCAAAGACAAAAATAATTGTGTAAACATAATGGCTTATTATGTAAACGACAAATTGGAGATTCGACTTTGTATTTTAACTTCGAAGAGGTTGCTATTATTTTACCTGTTTATCCATTTTCTCGTAAAATAATTTTTTGAAAATTATGCCAGCAAATGATTGTGGTATTTACTAAATAATTACATGTATATGACAATATTATCATAAAGTATTTTACCATTAAATGAATACTTCTCATTTTCAAAGAAGAAAAAGAGGACAAATAAATAGTATTTGCTTCAACTTCCCTCCTGAGTTTTTACACCTTTACATTGGTTTCACAATTTAGTTGTACAAAAAAAGGAAAGTAGTTAAAGCTACAGTTAAGGATAAAGGTATTTTCTTTTGATTTGAAGCAGGATGCGTTTAATATCAATATATGACACGCAGTTCGTCAATGACTGCAGGCAAAAATCTTGAAATAAAATTGGATATCTGTTTTACATGTAGAAGAAAAAAGGTGTACATAAAAATATCCCCTTGTCGTTCTCTGTTTATATGGCATTTCATTACACTGCAGGGATTTTTTTCGTGTTTCCACTTGCTTACTTTAGAACCAAGGAACACGTTCCACTTGTGGCTTATATTGCTTCAGCTGTTTAAACCAAGCCTCTTATTTTAGTAATTATGATAGTATGTAATTTTCCAAATGTTTTTTAATTTCTCACGAGATTTCAAATTGACAGTTACACCAAACTCCATAAATTTACCGCCAGTTTTACAAAGCTGCTTGCTTAATTAATCGGTACATCATTTAACATGTAAGTTTCAAAGTCAATCGTAAAGTAAAGCTTTTTTGATATAATTTGTAGAAAAATATATCATTACTTCATGAAAATGTTGATCGTGTTAAAAAACAGCAAATGTGCATAAAAAAAGGATCGTTTAATATGTTACCAGTCACACATGAGTATCTAATTTAATAAGCATGGTGAATATGGGTAATCAATAAACCTAATTGAAAATGCGGCTCAAACTGCATTATATATATTTACATCAAAGATGCCATAGGCCTTAAAACTTGGATTATTTATTCACAAATCTCAAAAGTGAACTCACCGGGATTCGAAACCGATGTAATGAAACTGAGTGTCTCCCATAACCAGGAGTCCGGTGTGAAAGTAATCTTAGTCCCCCTGAAATGGTAGTCCGCCTTCCATAGACCATAACGGAATAAAGCGTAAACCTAATGTTGCGTGAGAGTTGTTAGCCTATACTTTACTGTACAACCCGGACAATAAGAACGGGGGACTTACATTCTTGCTATACCGGGTCTAATTGAACTACACGGAATAAGTCGCAATCAATTAATTATTGATCGCACATGTACAGGTACGTTCCACACAATTGAATAGTAGCTAGGATACTCAGTCACACGGACGCTGAATTTCATTACACCGGGTCGCTTGGGTACGTGGACACCATCTAGACTCAATAAAAATTAGTCACAAACTAGTCGAGCGACTATCCCAAGCTTCTCAAGCTTGCGTAACTAAAATCCACTTGGTTGAACTGGGATTTCAAGCCTGTTTGAGTAATGTCCGCGTTGGTAGAAATGGGCACCATCTAGACTAACTTTAACACTTACGTGGTCAAGGTCCTCCACATGCCCGTTAGTAGTCAAGGGGGGGGGGGGGTGTCCATATTGACCCAACACTGAAAATGCGCTTTTGCGCATGAAAAAAAAACTAAAACAAAGAAAAAATTTGAAAATCGGACAAACCGTTTCAAAATGGCGGCCAAAACAAAACTTGCCGTGTCGAGTCAAAATTTTCCCGCCAAAAATTTGAAAACTCACTTCCCAATGGAATTTTTCAATAAATTTTGGCTCTTATTTGCAGTATGTAAGTACAAATGCATTCCTGAAATAAAATTTGAAAAAAGATGTTCGGTTTCGATTTTATGGGCAAAACAAATTTGAAAAGCGCCCTCGAAAATGCTTATTTATGCTAATTAGCATGGGAAGGGGTAGGTCGATTTAAGTTTTTGGCCACCAGGTGAAGGGTGTAGTAAAGTTAGACAAATACATAGAAAGGCGATGAAAAATTACTTCGCGTTTAACGCGCAAAAACCAGATGTTGGGTCCATAGAGACCCCCTTGACCACTTTTAAGTGGTCAAGGGGGTCCATATTGACCCAATATTTGGTTTTTAAAAGTGTTAAGCCAGTCAGACTGGTCAAATTAAGTTTTCAGTGATATTGCAAACTTGGTAGTACTTATCGTTAAATTAAATGTTGTATAGACAGATTATGTTTCGTAAATTCAAACTTAGCAGTACATACCGTTTGCAAAATCTTACTGTATATACAATTAGCTAATTTTTCTCAACTCATTCAACTTAACCTTGGCATTTCTATTGTTATTTTTTTTTGACCAGAAACGTACAACACTTATCGACGAATCAGGTTCTTTGTACATTTCATACATTCATAATTACAAAGGTTACCATGTGCTTCATACACTTGGACCAATATTTTATTTTACATTATTTACCATCTAACTATTTTTCAATCATGAAAAGATAAATAGTTTCCACTGCCTTTGCGAGGACTCGAACCATGGATTATGGCAGGGGTTAGTCATGCATAACGAAGCGATGGGGATCTACCGCTGAGCAGCGTTAAGATCGTGAACTAAAATCTAAATTATAAACATTAGAATGCCGTATTTTTCTTTTGTTAACATTTATATTGTTTACATGCAATTTTTGCCTCATTGGAATGCTCAATTTGTAAGTAAATTATGCGCATGCGTATATCAGACAAAATGAAGATAATGTAAATACTTAAAACAGGCAATAGACCACTTTCGTATGTCCCATAATGCATCTTGAAAGTACCACAAATACGGGACCTTGTGACGTAATTCTACAGATAGTAGTGTTGGGCGAGATCAGTTAATATGCGTTGCTACATGTATAAAGCAAGCCCGTATCATAACATCACGTACGCGTACACAGCTGATAGTCACGTCAAGAAAATGAACGCTACAATACCAATTCTATCATCATGGAAGCAAGTAAAAAGTCTGTCAATGAGTCAGTTGAACTCTATTTTAAACAAATTTTCAGTCAGTACACAGTTGGGAAGGAAATCAAAGGAAATAATTGTGTGCAAGTTGTTAAATGTTTCAACAACGGGACCAAGAACCAGCTGTCAGCAACGGCAACGCTACCTAAAGGCAGCTGTACAGGGTACAGCTGCCAAATGGACCGGGAATATTTCGAAGCTGCCTGAAATAGAGTCAACCACAATGAAGAGCTTTCTAAAAAGCGATTATACAAAGGTAAGTACACCGTGTAAACTAGATGTAATTGGCAAGCAAGTATAAATGATTTGTAAGCAATTAACAGACTGTAACACAACAGACTGTAAGTTGTAACACATCCTGCCCCCGCCCGGACACCTAGTCCTTGGACCTGCCACCTTGTCTTGTACTGTCACCAGGCATGACATGACCACTGGCACTGCCCCTTGATCAGGACACGATTTAACATGTCCACAATAGTTGTTCAATTTAATTAGTGAAAGCTTCTGTAGTCTTAGACTTAGTCTTAGAGTTTTGAGCGAAACAAATTTTTCCCGGGCCGGGCGGTTTTCGTCCCCTTGTTTCCTTGGGCAAGAAACTTTACTCTACTTGCTCCGTGGTCGGACAGTCACGTAAAGCCGTGGGTCCCCTGTACGAATAGACTCCTTCATGGGGTATGCATGTTATGCAAGTACTTGTATCATTGATTGATTGAAAACAATCTTGAAAAGGGACCACCGTGACTGCTGCTTGGTCTTGGAACGTTGAGGAGTACCAGCAAGAAGAAAAAACATACAATAACGAATTAAATCCAACAACAATATCGTTGACCATTGGTGGAGTGTGTCGAGATCCTGTTGGAGGGCTTTGGAGTCGTTAGTATTGTTGATCGGGCGATAAAGCAGGCAATCGTCAGCAAAGAGTCTGATTTTACATGAGATCCCTGATGGTAAGTCGTTAATGAATGTTAGAAATAGCAAGGGACCAAGGACCGTTCCTTGCGGGACACCTGATGAAACTGGTACCCAGTTGGAAGACTCGCCATCCACCATGACTCTCTGAGATCTTTTTGTCAGGAAGTTATCTATCCAGGACAGAAGAGAGCCTCTGATTCCATAATGGTTCAACTTTTTGAGCAGACGTTGGTGCCAAACACATTGGTGTTAAATACCTTTACACATCAACTCAGGTATTACTAAGAGTATAAGAGGGGAGGTTAGTCCTGGCACCATGACTTGACTTGTGTCAAGTCATGGGAAATGCTATGTAGTATAAAACTGCCATTTAAGCATGTCTGTACAGACCATCTGAGGACTAAGTCCACACCTCAAATTCAACCAAAATATTGAAGCTGTTGTAACATTGGATATCCGAATTTGACAACCTCAGATTTGTTTACGTCCAGATTTTGGATGATAAATTTCATCTTTTGGTTTAATTAGGTTTGTAATGATTCTACACGATTAAAAGATGTTGCATATATGCAGAGTGGATTTTTCTAGGCTTTTAATTTTTCAAATATTTCATGTCAAAACTTAGAAAGCTTAAATGGCCAAAGTACTACACATTATTCCTGTGACCTAGGACCTATAGAAATTACAATACCCAATGATAAAAGTTAATGATGGTCCATAGTTACTAGCTAGGTCTAACGCCCCTTGACCGCAACGCCGCAATGGCCAAAAATTGGCCAACCCGGTTTTTCTATTTTTGTCTTCAAGTTGCGTACATCGATGTTTGACAAGAGCAAGAGCATTAGTTCCACTAACTAAAACATTAATTGCGACGACTAGTGGGACATTTGGACTTGAAAAATCTGAGATTTTGTAAGTTTGTTTACATCATTTTGACGCCATCTTAAGTCTGTCAAGTTTGTTGAACTCGGCAGTCCAACTTTGGAATTTTGTCGATTTTTGGTACATGAAAGCATTTGATCATGAATTCTTCTTGAGCGAGTGCTATTTGATAGTGATCACATACATATGTTGCTTCAAGAGGTGCATCTGCTTCGTATTTCAAAATTTTGTCGGCGTTTCGCAGAAGTCAATGGCTGTTAGCCCAGACCCAATATGTAATGAAATGGAGTATGGGTCTGGAAACTCAGACTAATAGTTACAGCCCTGGGACTAGAGGGGAGGTAAGAGGGGAGCGTGGCTTAGAGCATTGGATTCATAATCAAATACATTTGTCTGTCGTGGGGTCAAATCCTGGTCTCGGCTCTCTGTATGTCTCCCTTGTTTCCCTTAAGCAAGCAAATTTGCTCTACTTACTTAGTGCTTCGGAGGGCACGTAAAGCTGTCGGTCCCATCTGAATTGTTCCTGACACACTGTCGGGTGTAAAAGAATGTCACGGCTAAGCTATGGCCATTCAAAATAAGAGTAGAGGAACCGATCACCTGCAACCGTGACCATATGTCAAAATATGTCTTCTACTCTAGAACAAGAGTACATAGTCACTATTAGTGATGGGCCGATTAATCGGCCGGATCGGAAATCGGCCTGATTTTACTGAGATCGGTGACAAATCGGGATCGGCAAAAACCACAGAATTCTACCGATTCAGCCAACAGATCCATACATACCACAACAGCCCCATAAAATGTGTTTAAAGTGCAAGCATTCTGCCTTGTTGGACTAAACAGACTAACAAAGTAACTTGTGTTCATTTCTTTTATTGTCAATCTTGATCATTATTTCGATTTCTACATTAAATGATCAAATTCATGGAAAACGTACCAGTGATACTTAAAACACTTTCTTGCTGTTGAGAGTTTAAGTAACTTCATAACAAGATCGGTATCGGATCGGGCCGATTATTTGAAAATCGAATCGGGAATCGGAATTATAGATTTAGGGTGGATCGGCCCTACCTTACCTTAGTCACTATAAGTTATCAATTGGGTGAAGTGGAGGTATGTTATGAGAAATACTCGTGCGCGAAGTGTCATATCCGGGCGAAGCGCAGCTGAGCCTGGATATGACACTGAGCGCACGAGTTTTTCCCATAACATATCGACGCTGAACCAAATAATGAATTTACCATGTATCGGTACCACTAAGTCAATCTTAATTTTTAAACGTATTTTATTTGTTTTTTTCAACTTTGTAAGCTTTATTTCACAAAAAATAACAAAAACGAACCACTTTTGGTGAACGTTTTAATCTACATAGTACTGCGCATCCCTACAAATTTAAAATGCAACGTTCCGACGCGCTCAGTGTCATGATATAAGTGCGTCTGACACGCTCAAGGTATGATACGAAATATATCACAGCAGCAGCTTTTCCAAATATGTTCATAAATTCTCTTAGTGGTATGATAATATTTATTACCTTCAAAGTATATCATCTCTCTAGGACCAGAGAGCTCATCTAGATGCTGAAAAGACTTTGATGAGAATAAGCATAAAAGTAGAAGTAGTTCTAAGAAAAATGTATACACTGTAGTTTTTGTGGCAGTGATTTGTGTATGGATACGTGTTAATGAACGTAGACACAGACCATCCTGAAAATCATGCTGCATGCCACCCTCTTTATAGGCCTAATGCTTCTAAAACAAATCCACTTCCACTTTTGTTCAAATAAATTTCTGTTTTCAAAATTAAGAGCCTTGCCCTTAGGTAACAGAATTGTAATTTTCACAAATTTTATGCACAATGAAGAAGCAAAAGAAAAAATAGAATAGCTTCACTTGCACATACTTCCGGGACTCATTTTTTGAAATTTCATGAATTTGATGACGGAGAAAACTACTATCTGATGCATTGGACTGTTATGAAAAATATAGATACCTAGTGAAGTATTTTTGTACCAGTACCAAAATCAAAATACATTTTGAAACAATCCAAACTGTTATATTTCTTCATATATAGTAGTTGAATGCAATTCATACACTCCGCATGTGCTGCACATGTCGCCTAGCCAATCAGAACGCAAGAATATAAAGTATGCGGAGTGCAGTGGATTTTCACAATTTGCACTGTGCATGTTGCATTCCGGTTTGCGTGGTGGGCGTTTAGTGCGTATGCATGGGCGTCATTTGAAGGGGGGGGGGAAAGGGGGACACGACAATATTAGGTGTCCCCCCACAGTTTTGAATTCAAACAATTTATTCTCCCCTGGACCCCCCACACTTCAAAATGAAATGACGCCCATGTGCAAATGAATGTTTCATTGTTTTTGTCGGGTGATTATTTAGTTTAGAGAAATTTTGGATTTTGATGGTTCTTTTCACAAAAAAATGCAATATTATTTTTCTGTCGTGTATCAATTAGATTAAATTAGCATTCCATAATGCTCGTAAAATGAGACAAAATCAATGCACTTGCGGTAAATTTTGATTGCTGTCCAATGCACTTGGACGCATCAAAATTGACCGCGCGTGCATTGATATTATCTCATTTCACTCACGTATGAAATGCACATTTATTAACCTATAATCAATGTTTAAAACCATGAAGTGTTATACATGTAAGATTTGAAATGCACATTTCATACAATTTGTGAGGACAAATTTGACATTTTTCATAGGACAAATTTGACATGTTATTATGATTGATTTTCTTCTTATCAGTTTATTTTGTCTTTTTGTTCATGTACTTTTAGGAGGAGTTGAGAAATTACAAGACAACAAGAGCTTGGGCATTCGTGAAAGCAAAGCATTATCATTCAATTGAAATTCAGGTGTTGGAGGAAGCATTCATTGTCCGCGGGCAATGCAATGCATCCAAGTCTACCGAACACAGTGAAGTAAAATGGCTTTACATCGTCCTGTCCTCGTCCGGAGAAATATATGAATCATTTTGTACCTGTGCTGTTGGGTGTGTATTTATAACTAAAAAAAGAAACTTGTATCTATAGTTGCTTGGTTTATTTTGCTGAATATTGTTATTGATTTTTTTTTCAATTACAGACTTAAGCTTGTGGTGCTCTTGGTGTTTGCTCCCCAGACTTCCTGTCATCACGTGTCAGAAATCTATCTGTTGGTCCCATGATTGATCCCATATAAAATGTATGGTATATGTAAACAAACACCTACTGTAGTAGGAGTTAGTAGTAGGAGTTTGTTTACATTAAATAAACATTTAATTGTTTGAAAAGGTTATTCACACCAAGACAATGGTGCGAATTAGTTTGACTCCCTATCTAATTTGCACCGACACTAACCCTAACTCTAATGCTAACCCTAATGCTAACCCTTACCCTAATGCTAACCTAACCCTAATGCTAACCCAAGTTACCCAACCCTAACCATCTCGGTGCAAATTAGATAAGGACTAGGAGTCTGAATAACCACTTTGTGTTTACAATAAATGTAGTTTTTCGAATCAGAAATAGTGGATCATTTGGTAAATTCTATATGTATGTGAAGGGACTTCCGTTTGAGGGTCGTGTTTGTGTGAAGACAATTATTTCAGATCTCTACATGGGGTTACTGATCTTAAACACCTACTGGGTCTACACATTGCAAGTCTCCATGATTGAAATTACCCTGGGAAAATACACAAAGGAAAAGAGACGAGCACCCAGACCTACTAAATTGCAAGCCCTTTGGACAGTAAGTGCAATATGTGGTGTCGAAGTGGTTCAATAAATTACCAATGGGGTAAGTTGCTTCTTTGATTGTGTAGTAATGAAAGGAAATGTTTACCTTACATCAGATCTTAAAACCTCTGAAAACCATAGAAATGATTTTAAGACCTAAGACATGTACATTTTGTAGAACCCGGCCAACTGTATTTTACACAAATAGTGATAGACTAAGATCTGACTAATTACTTCCAATTTCCATGCTATAATTGTAAATTCAAACTTGAATCTTCACTGATCATGTTGGTATTTTAAATTTTGCATTCTACCAGATGACCGTCCTAAAAGCCTCCTATTCCTGAGCCCTGTATGTGTTGATTAGGAAACAAGCTTAGTTCTGACCTTATGATATGTTTGTTCAAGGCATTGGATACCAGAATGTAACAAGAACCCATGTCTACTTTTTCAAATTTTAGTTATACATGAAAAACTTGCCTATCTTTGCTGCATGTATATGTAAGGCCAGTACAATGTCAGTTAAAATATTTATGAATTGAAATTTAAAAAAAAAATCATTAATTTATGTTTTAAAGTCACATGTATTAAGATTCATTGGCCGAAATATATGTGATTTTGTAGCAAGATTAAGAGAGCTCACATATATTTTAGATGAGCTCTTTTATCAGAGGGGCCAGTCAAGTATAACGGTCCTCAAAATGCAAAACAACATACCCCATTTCATCTGGTTGTTGGTCACACATGCTTACCTGTATTACTTGACTGGCCCCATGGGTCTTTTGCTATTGAAACATACACATGCAGTGGAATTGATTTATTCTTTATTATATAATCTTAATCACGGTTCTAATGGCAATTATTACATTCTGGTTTTCAAATGTCAATCTTGTATTTGAACACATTGAATTTTGTTGTCAATGATTCACACAAAAATTTTGACATTAAATTTTCGATTCTTTTTAGCTCTTATCAAAATTATGCAGACAAAGAATCCTGCTTCTTTCAGCACTAAAGATTAAGACCCATGGAAAAGCAAGTCATCAATGAACCACATGCTTTATACTTGACACTTGCTCAAGACATTGTATAAATAAAATCTAATTTGATATGGGTTCTGATTCGAAGCTAAAGATCATGTTGGATTGAAATTAATAGGAAAAGAGGTTGCCATTTTTTGATAAAGTCACATTTGTGGTTTTAAATATAATGAGAAGTTTGTCCTTTTTGAATATGAATCAGACATCATTTTCAAGTAGAGAAATAAAATGGTTTTTAAATATGCTCCCTCTTTCATGCAGGATTCCTTGGTATCATAATTTTGAAAATAGCTCTTTTGCCCCAAGATCATTATGGGCATTAACAAATTGATTTGCAACCTTTATCATTGTGATGTACGAAGTACTTGTTTTTAAACTGGTATTCATTTTGCTACCAATTAACATGTACTAGGCACAGATCTTTGAGTATTCTTTTAAAAGGATTACTGAACACAAGGTGAGGAAGCAAAATGATACCAGTTGTAAAGCAAGTAATTTGTACTTTACAATGTATCTTGTCAGAGTGCAGATAGCATTAACTAACCCACTGGTACATAGTGTATATCCATCATGGATATTGTGGTGCAAATCCACAACCAGTGAAACTAACATATTATCTGCACAGACATCAATGTGCATTTTGTATTAAAAAAAAGTGAAGATGATCAGAAGCTCACTGCATGCTTTCAAATCAATGGGCATGAACAAAAAGATTCAAGTGCATCATTGCTTCAAAGTGATATGTGTTTCCTTTCCGTTAATTGTGAATCTGGGTCAGTAACTGATATTTGTGTCCGGGTAACCACCCGAGTTCTGCAGGTTCCGAAGGCGACGCTATGCGAGACCAAAAATTGGCGACAATGGGAGAAATGATACCCTTTCTGATAACATAAATCTACCATATCTGTTCGAATGGCTGCATACCCTATTCGGGATTAAAAATGTTCAAATGAATACCCAATCTGAGACCGTACAAAAATGTGACAAAATAATTGTCACAAGAAATCATAGGTAAAATTAAACTATGACCATTTAAACACCTTTAAAAAGGTGTTTCAAGGTATTTAAAACACTCTTATTTGCAATTTAAGGCATAATTGTTCAGTCTTTCTTAGTTTGATGCTTATTAAAGACTTACAAGCCAAATTTGGTGCCCTATGTGAGCGACCTCCCTGACTACACCAATGTAATGATCTTCAAATCATTTTGAAACTGCTATTATTGTGATACTCTTAAAAGTCAATGATTCAAAGCTTTAATTATATTTTAACTTCACTTCCTAAGGCTAAGTGTTACATATTTTTTTTTGTAAATACCTGTACGGTAAAAAATCATTTTTTTTTATATATTTAATCATGAAGGGAATGCACCAAATGTACACATGTAGCTGGGTTTATTTTCCAACTTCAAGAACTTATAAGCAATGGGAAAGACATCTCTACAGATCATACATACACATCAGGATCTTGCACTGACAGACTTTGTGAATGGAATGTTCCAAAAGGTAAGTGACAAAGTTTGTAAAATAAGATCTGAACTTGACCAAATGTGCAATACTCATGATGTTTCAACCAATAAGCCAGATGATGGTGCTATGCATATGAATTTTAATGTTCCAATTTTACAGGAAATCGATTGCAATATGGATTGTGATGATAAAAATGTTCCACCTTGCAGTGTTTTTCTGATGTAAAGCCCGAGGTAAAGAAGATCATTAGAAACCTTCTCAACAAAACCAGCCCATTAGATCCTTTACCCACTTGGTAATTAAAACTATGTGCTGATGTTTTCTTACCAGTTAGGCATAGATAAGGTCTATTATCACAGTCACATAAAGCTGTGGGTCCCCTGTACGAATAGACTCCTTCATGGGGTATGCATGTTATGCAAGTACTTGTATCAATGATTGATTGATTGATCAGTCATTCTTTCAAGCCTGGTAATCTTCCTCAGATCCGGCGGGAAGCTGTCATCACGCCATTAATGTCTTAAAAAATAACCGCCCTGTGTGAAACCTCCCCACTCTCGGTAAACTGATTGAATATTCCGCCGTTTCTAGATTTAAATAACATATTCAGGATAATGACCTCACTGAAATCAACCAATCTGCTTACAAAAGTTCCCATAGTACCAAAACTGCCCTTCTTAAGGTTTCTAAAGACATATACATTGAGCTTGATAAAGCAGTCATGTTGGTTATGTTAGATCTGTTGTCTGCATTGAATACAATTGACCATGATCTTCTTGTTAATCGGATGCAGACCAAACGGAATATGGAATTACAGGTTCAGTAATTGATTTTTACAGCTACCTGAAGGATCGCACATCCAGAGTTTCTATACTTGATTAATATTATGATTATAATCCACTTGAGTACGGCGTTCCCCAGGCCAGGGCTCGATTGCAGGTCCACCAATTTTCACTGCTTATGCCCAGCCTGTCACAAAAATTATCAGGCGTTTTAAGGTTGGGTATCTTATTTATGCTGATGACACACATCTCTGTTAGTTTTGATCCAAAGTCTTAAGAAGATGTTGTTGCTGCAAAAACTAGGCTTAACTGCATCGCTGAGATTCGATCGTAGATGTTTTCTAATAAGCTCCGTCTTAATGATGTAAAAACTGAGTTGTATGTTATTTCTTTAGCCTGGTATGCAGAAACTTTATCTTCTCTAACTTTGAAGATTGGTGAATCTTGAAAAATCTTAAAAAGCTTGGTGTTACTTTTGATAATAACTTTTTCATGAAAGGCCACGTCAGCTCATCATGTAAGAGTATTAACTGCACATGCAGTGAGATCTCCTATTCTATCTAGGCTTGACTATTGTAACTCTCTTCTTGGCAGCCTTGCTTCTTCTGATTTGAATCGTCTTCAGAAACTTCAGAACCGTGCGGCACATCTAATCTACCAGGTCCCGAAATGTACTTCTGCGTCTCTGTTAAATGTGTGAGTTGCATTGGCTGCAAGTCAAGCAGAGAATAGAATTCCAGATATTGCTGCATGTGCATGTGTGTACAATAGTGTTTTTGAATAGTCTCCTATTTATTTGCAAACTATCCTCAATACAACTCCGGTCGTCAGAGGTTGAGATCAGGTTAAAAGCTCACCCGGCTCGCCTTTCCTAGTACAAAAAAGACTGCTGGCGACAAAGGCTTTCCTGTTTTGGGGCCAACATAATGGAATAATTTGCCCTCTCATATTCCCTTGGCCAAAACCTACCTCTTTCCTAAAGAGTAGACCCTTTTTAAAATCCCTAGTGCTTTTATACAGTGATTTTAACACCGGTGGTGAAATAAGCGTTTTGAAGATTCTATAATATACAACCATGTATCCTATTGTTGTTATAACTGTGTACTTCTACAACCATGTAATTTATTGTTTTTATCCTGTGATTATAAAGCTTCAATCAGTTTTAGTCAAAGTGCCAAATTTAATGTGAGCACCACTAATTGGGTAAAACTGAATCCAATACTGCAGTTTAGTGTAATACCTTGATGGATGTAATAAATTCTTATTGTAATAAAGTCTTCTTTATGTACACACAGGATAATATTGAGTTAATCATAATGTTTCTGAAAGATTTGAACATCAACTTTTGAATCGTTTTCTGCAGGTTCCAAGGTTACCCCAACAAAACTTGAAGAGGTGACACTGTCATCCACCAGAAAAAGGCCATCATCTATATATTATGCACCACACGTCGCACCAAAATACTCACCACGCACTAAATTTCAAAAAATATTACAACTACAACATGACATAAGACAAGCAAATACAAGCAAGCCAGTTCCTCCTATAGTTCACATATTAGATATAACCAAATGCAGACAAGAAGCATCAGTCACTGACCCCTCATTACATCATAACACACCACATGCATATCACACTTTAGAAGATCATCTACATCCATTAGACAGCCGCATTGCACCCAACACAGAAGTAGAAATTGAAGACATGCCATTCTCACTTACAGAAATACCACATGGACAAGTTACATCACATGCATCAACGCAGTACGAATCAATGAAAGCTAAATATCTTTCAGACATAACACTAACACATCGTCAGAGAGAAATAATTGAAATTAAGACGAGAGGGCAACGAAAGAATAAGGAATGGTGCAATCAGAGGAAGGGATGTATTTCCAGCTCAACAGCAGCAAAGGTGTTTAGAAGAAAGAAACCACAACCAGATAACTTAGTAAAAAGCTTATTGTATCCGACGGAATTTACAAGCTTTGCAACTCAATGGGGTATTGACCATGAAGATAAAGCATTAGAACGATACAAATTATCACATTCTTATAACAGACATACATCACCGCATTTACATATTCCCGGAATAGTAATTCATCCAGATAAACCTTATATCAGGGTTAGCTGCGACGGAATTTTACGGTGTGATTGCTGCCGACAACCAACTATAGTAGAAGTTAAATGCCCATCAAAGGCAAGAGACATCACGCCACAGGAAGCAGTAATTGATGGACTGATCTCTTATGTAACACACAATAACGGGTCATATTCTATAAATAAAAAAGACAGTCAGGGATATTACTTACAAATGCAATGTCAAATGGGAGTAGTTGGTGCAAAGTTCTGTGATTTTGTTATTTGGACAAAGAAAGGCTTCATGGTATTGAATGTAAACTTTGATCCTGAATTGTGGAAGGAAATGTATCATTGCTTTTGTAACTTTTTTGAATCTTTTATTGTAATGGAAATATTGACTCGGCGTGTACAACGAGGCCTAGAACTTACTGGTGTTGAGGAGTAATGCACTGTTCAGTTAAAGCAATACTATAAAATTTTGATCAAAAATGGTTTATTGTAAAATCGGCATAAAATGAAGGAACGTGACTATCTAAAAGCGTTTTCAAGTGTATTTTGTGAAAAAACTTGTTTTGCCATCAAAAAATGGATAAAAAGCACATGCATGCTTTTCTATACTAATACACGTGGAATTAAATTCCGGATCCCGAATTTAATTCAACAAATGGCCATAACAGAAAAAGTAAGCACCTTTGAGCCAAATCGTTTGGAGGGTATTCATATCTACCAAAAACAAACCCAATAAGCCCAAAAAATCGAAAGTCTTGGGTGACAAGGGGCGCTTCATTTTTAACACTTTATAGTATTGCTTTAAGTTTTTATTGAAGATGCTTACTAAATAACTACAATGCCGGGTATGTCAAGTACTGCTCTTACATACTATGTGGTCTTTATCACAACTATACCAAATCTGATTTTTACAAATGATGAAATGCATTAGTTGCATGCATCATAAATCGGCAGTGATTAACAGTTTGTCACTATTTCTGGGACGTTTAAACATGCCATACCTATACGTTTTAGAGTACTCATATTTTTAAAAATCTAATAGAAGGCTTAATTAGCAAGAAACATTAGTAAGAAGCACATTACAAGGATTGATTTATATAAAAGCTCATTATCTATGCATGTAAAACATTTGGGGCCGTACTCTCGAACGATATTTTACGATTTTACGTAAACATGGCAAGTATATTGTTGTGGCTATTGTGTAGTGTAGGCATATCTTTACATATTCAATACGGTACATAGATTTAGACATCACTTGACAAAATAATACATACTTTGTATTTGATGAAGCGAAGAATTCTTTGTTGACTAGGGACCTGCAACTAATACCAATACTTAAAGGTCACTTGTGCATATCTTTGAACGTGCACAGTTCAGAGGATGATATTTGTAAGTTTTAAATACTGTTTGTAAGTTTTAAATACTGTTGTTTATCAAAAGCGCCGTTGAAATATTTAACGGGCGTTTAACTAAAATCAGATTGCAACTAAGCGCATTTTATGTCTAACCAACGTTTAGATAAACATTGTTCGAGAATACAGCCCTGAATATCTGTAGGTGATGACCTTTCATTCCAGTATGAAAAAAGTATGTGTTACATTTCTCACCAGATCAGGGGCCAATTTCACTAATGATAAAATGTGTCATTAACCCATCAAAAGACCAAAATCTAATATAAGCTACAAGCACCTCTTGAGCCTGTGCAACGTTAACAAAGGATTCAATTTTTCAAATGTTTAATTTATATACCTTACAATGCGAACACTTAAAGAAGGTTTTTCATGTCTTTGTAATATATCTAGTTGAAAACCCAAACTAAACCCTTCGTAGCTACGATGCATTGTAAATGATAGTGAAATTGACCCCTGAATACCTACCGGTAAGGACTTACTGAGCAACTAAAAAAATATTTCAAAATTCATATGGGATCATCAATAAGGTAACCAAAATTCTCCAATTGACTTAAAAACTGAAAAGGGATGAACTTCAGGACCTAATGATTCTTACATGCTTAAAGGGGCACTGGATAAGTTTGGCGTTATCCTTGATTTTTCACCCATTTTTTTTTTTCTCAGGTCTAATGCAAACTCGAAATTTCTATAAGATTTATCTGAAGTCTATGAATAGAAAATGTGAAAGGCATGTTTTATGAAGAAATATTTGCCTCTTTCTAGATAATAGTGTCAGTGCATACATTTTGAGAATACAATTCAACAAACAAAATAAAATTCTATTTTTTGGCCAAAATTTTCACAAAATTCAGTTTTAACATTTATTTTTAACATTGTCAATTGTAAATTGTTCACAAATAAAACTTCAAATTTTGTCTGATGGCCCTTTAACATGCCTGTTCTGCCCATAATGACCAGCACATGTATATTTATGAGTGGTACTTTGGCAAAATGAGCGGAAAGTAACAATTGAAGATTTTGAATAATCGGCCACTAAAGTAAAAATGTGGTGAAAAGATCAAATTTTGTTTTTGGATATAAAACGCATTAACATATATGTTTGAAACTATATTATGCCCGGAAGTGCAATTATTCACGGGCAATTGATAGCCCTTTGCTATCATTCACTTTAGTAATCAGTAACTTTAAACTTGATTTGTGACATTTTTTTTACTGTCAGATTTTGAGTGGACTGCCTTGCATTTCAATCACTAAAAGAAGATTGTAAAAAAAGAGACATATTATATATCATTTGAAAGCTGAGATTATAGAGAACTAAAACATGCCACTAAACTAAATTTTTATAATTGTGACTTTCCGCTCATTTTGCCAGAGCATCACTCACATAATGTTACCTATATTTCAATGATAAGATTTCATATGGCTTGCGGAAAAATGGAAGTATTAATTTTAATATGAAAACTTTTAGGATATATATTGTAACAACTAGACTATGCACCTTTAATTATCTCCATTCAAATGCTAACATCAAACAAAGAAAACAAAATACTACTTATGTACAAATCATGACAGTTGATGTTTATTGTAAAACTGGCTACATAAAATGCTTTATAATATGTTGTTACTCCAAATATTGAACATAACTTATATTTTGAATTTATGTTCTCTGAATTAAGCTAGATGGTATCCTTTCATTCCGTTCTTATAAAAACCCATTGAATTGATAATTACTATCAATTCCGAAATTAATATTAATTATCAAACTCTTTGCATTAATCATTATCAAAAAGAATAACATATGTTTGAACGCTGCTTCTATCATATAGCTTGATGTTATCGCAATAACGCTCAGAAGAACTATTGTGGAATTGGATAAACAGTTGCAGTGCCAGTCTTAACTAAATACTGCATTAGCCAATGGAATTTAACATTTCACAAATTCGTCACATCAATGCATTTGTTGCAAGACTAATTATTGAAATCGTTAACTTCCCTACAAGACATATCTGCAAGATGCGTAGTGATTAATAAATGGTACAGATGATTTTTTGTTCACTTGGGTATTCAAAAGTTTATGTCCCACTTCACATATCGTTTGCCAACCACTTAAACAGCATGCCATATCACCTATACACTCCTGGTACAAAACCTTTTAATCAGTCATATCTCGAGAACCGTTCCTCTTTTGCGTTATATTTTTTGTATGTGGTACAGGAAATCTGTCATATCTATGATTATTGAAGATCAAATATCTGAGAAAACAAATATTATTTATATTGGATACATTAGGCACCTATAAAAACGTTAAACAATATTTTTTTCAGAGTCTTGGACGTTTGAATTAATAATTACGATTTTCCCATATTTAAGAGTGCACAAACACTTTTGACCGGGAGTGTATATGTAAGAACTGTTACATAGAATGATTGGATTATATACAAATCCAGACACAGATACATGTTACGTACATTTATTATTGTCATAATATTTCCTTCTATTATAGTCGCATGAAGAAAACCTTTTCACTTTTACGCATCTTGTGCGCCAAGGTTAAAGTTCAAACGCAACTCACGCGATACTTGTGAGCTTGCGTGATTTGACAGTTCTGTTGTTGTGTGACTTGATGATCGATTTGATTGGTTTGTTGTTCAATGCAATTTGATCCCGTCCAGAATGAAAAGGTTTGTTTCAGATGACTTTAGTCAAGAAATTTTGAATCAAGATGCATGCGGTGCCTTCTTGCGCCATTGCGCACACACTCTCACCATATAAAATATGATAGAATAATTTACTATTTAATATATTTATATTTTTAGATACAATTTCATGTAATTCTATATACAGATGTATTTTATAAATTGATTTGCAATATATATATTATTTCTGGCAATGTATTGTATCTGTAAATAACTATTAATATATTTACATACCATTAAATAATATATTTTGGTAAACTAAATGTAATATTCAAAGATCATTTATTTATCCTGGTTATTATAATGCTGTTATCACATACCCTGTTACCTCGATCATAAGAACATGCTACCTTGATCATAAGAACCCATTCAAATCCTGACATGGCAAACAATTACTGTTTTGGAAACACAAAATATGAAAGTACTTGCTAATCTGGTGAATAAAATATAACAAGTTATACAGGAGAACCATTTAATTTTTCACCACATCAGGATTTTGAGGTGGCGCTGAGGGGGTTCTTATGATCAAGATTATAGGGTAGAACTATACTATTCGGGTATAAGGTGTTTGATTTTACTTGGGCACGTATATAGATTCAATCGAACACATGAATTTGATGCTACCGGTTCACATAAAGAGGGCACTATCCGAAAAAAGTGAATAGCTTAGCATAGCATTCGAATAGTCTATAGCGAATACCATACTTTTATGTTATTGCAGCCTAATATAAACAGGCAAGTAGAAGGTGTGTGCCCGGGGAGG
>JXSR01S022887.1:0-20106 GCA_000969725.1 Ophiothrix spiculata
AAGTTTAAATTTGACAGTTCCTAAAAATTAAAATCATTAAAAAAAAATTTGCCTAATATTATGACTGTTGCCATGACAATTTAGAGAAGTTAGTGTTACAAATATGCCTCTTAGATTTTCCCATTTTAAGAAAACCAAGTGGAATACATAAACAACAAAGCCCATTGAATAGATTCATCAGGATTTTTCCATACACATTCCTATAAGAGTTCTTTTATGAAAATCCACTTACTATTTTTAGTAGCGATGTTTCATATCCTTTCAGGATGCTTTCTTAAACTGTCAAACTGTACTGGCAGCCGATCTTGGTCTTAAAATGTTGACGTCATCACCTGATGATGTTAGAATCAGCAAGTCGTATAATTGACTAAGTTGATAGGCCCCCTCGTCTTCATTCATGCATATGTTGTTGTTCCTGCCTTTTCTCATAACCCAGATTGATCCCCTTATCCTCCTTGTGGTTTTAACATCGTCTCTTACCAACAGCGATGATTCCCCCCAGTTGTTAACATGATTATTGTCCACTACATGATCCAGGATTGCCGATTTATATTCTGTCATGACCGACTCCTTTTTCGCGGCTCTAGCCAATTTCCTCGGTTCTACTTAATCAGATTTTCCTTTGTTTGAACTCAAGCACGGGATATGATACACACAGCCAGCGATACTTTCAATGTCCTGTTTATCCTTGGGATGTACAAGTAGCGATCTCAGGTTCAGATGAGGTTTTACCGCTGTCCCTACTTTATGGTCTTTGAAAAGATGCTGTGCCTTCTCTGTCACACCTTGGATATAAGTGAGCATGACATATATACTCTGTAAATCTTGAAGTATGCAACATGTAGCTGTTTAACGCACAAAAACCAATATAACCATACGGGGAAGTAAATTAGTCCTTATTTCACAAATCGTGCAAGGTACCACATCTTGCTGAATATTCAAATGAATTCATTTACAATGTTTTTCTATGTGTTATCAAAAAAATTAGCCCAAAATAATACCAAAATAATGAAGAATTCATGTAAAAATATATTAATACGCAGTGATTCGGCCTTAATCAATCATTACTAGTCTCTTACACAATACAAAACCACCAATTCACAATGTTGTAGAATACAAGGGATGTGATATGGATCTTGTAACAGAGTCTGATTTCTTGTTGCATACTCCAAGGTTTATAGAGTATATTTTTTTATGGTGCGAGTAGTGGAGGTGGCACTGTTTTTTCCTAAATAAAAATGGTTTAATATGTGTTTGACTGAGTGATAAAATGTAGCAAAATGAATTTTGTAGTTTTTTTCTTTTTTCTTCTTTTTCAATACAGGCTCGTTCAGATAGGGACTCCAAGCTCTCCTTCTCCATAGTGGGAGGATGGGAGAAACGTATGGGCATCTTTATCTCCAAAGTAGAGAAGGGCTCCAAGGCTCAGGAAGTAGGACTAAGGAAAGGGGACCAACTCCTGGAAGTCAACTGCCATAATTTTGAACATATGACAACAACCAAGGCATTAGAAATACTCAAAGGAACTACACATCTCAGTATTACAGTGAAATATAATACCTTAGGTAAGGTCAACAGTAAACGAGACATGTTGTAGCTAGGGTGCCCACCTCTTAGCAAATAATAACATCGCATTGTGAGTGCAAGAAAGTCGTATCTGCAATTATAGCTGCCTTTCGCTATAAATTTGGATTGCACACTGCATGACCTCCAGTCTTGGATCAGTGGTTCTTGAAATGGTTCTTCAGGTGATGGTGTCACCTGAAGAACACTTTCAAGAACAACTGACATAAGATAGGACCATTTTGAGGGATTTTTCACATTCTTGTGACAAGGTGTAAAATAAATATTAACTTAGGGCAGCCAATGCAGACACGACTTTCTTGCACTCACATGACGACCTCATCTCCCAAAGCAAGTTGGTTTTACCTCCCTGTCATTGAAAAATGTTGATGCCCATTTGAGATCTTGGTCAAGAGAATGTGTGCCTTTTTTTTAAGGACACTATATACACCTCTCAGTGAATTCAAACTAATTAGGGGACACTTCAATTGAATACGCCAGTACAAGAAAACCCAAACTCCAATAGCTCCCTTCTGTAAATTATAATTATAAAATATCACCTTTCACATCACTAAAAAGCATTTCAATGTCTATATCCCAATCATAGTGTCACATTTGACATTGTAATTGACTTTTTAGACATTGATTGTTAGATTATTGTTATAGTATATAGTTGCAGATGGGAGCTCATGGAGTTGAGGTTTTCTTGTACTGGCTGTTTAATATAGCAAATATATACTATAACAATTATCTTACAATGTCTAAAAAAGTCAACTAAAAGGTCAAATGTGCCACTATGATTGGGATATAGACATGGAAATGCTTTTTAGTGATGTGAAAGCATTTTCAGAGATTATATGCATTTATATTTTGTAAGTATAATTTACAGAAGGGAGCTATTGGAGTTGGGGTTTTCTTGTACTGGCATATTCAATTCTTAACCAGTGGTCATTGATAACTGCCCAGATCTGTCTGTTCTGCTGGCTGTCAGTTGAGTTTGAAGTGGCCCCTTACTAGGCCTTCATTTCTAAAAATAGCAGGAGCTCTGTCAATACGTCGATCCTGGGTTTCCCTACCGGAAATCAATCTTTACCGAAATTTAATCCCACAATGCACTGGTAAAGCACAACGATGCACCCAAATAGGCGTGAAATGGATGCGCACTACCACCCATCCCAAACAACAATTCAAATCACCCGCTATGAATTGGAGCTAATGTCACGGCTTATTAGTATTTTTATAGGCAAAACTGTGCTTGGGCTAAAATTTCGGTAAATATTGACTTCCGGGTGTAAATCCAGGATCGACGTATTGCTTTCCTGAATTTGGTAAAGAGTGTTATGAGGAGCTTAATTTCAAATATTCCTGTATATGACTGTGCTTTTGAAATGGTAATCACTAGTGAGGAGCTCTGAGAAACACTCTCCTCGAATGTTGGTAAGGAGAGCTGTAGGAGCTCATGCTTAATTGAGCTCCTCAAACGTGAAGGTCTGCTGAGCCTAACTCTCATTTATAGCTGGACCAAGCATGCCTCTCTCTTTTGTTATGGACATTTTTTATACCAATTGGTAAATGTTGCAAGTTTTGGGCGAATGGTCGACCACTAGTATTTCAAACACTGGATATTGCGTCACTTCATTGGCATTGCATCGATTCATTCTGGATTAAGATAGGGCAGTAATTTCTACCTCGGACAAGTAAATAGCTCCATAACTTTATGATGATTTTTTTTCCCCAGCGTTTCGCGATCTTTTGGCTTCACAAGATGGTCGCCATAACAACTGGGGTCGTCGACCAAGCCAAGAAATCTCCCTCCTACAGAGCGACCCACGTGCCAGGCTAAACATCCAAGATATAAGCTTTAACATGTCCAAGTTATCACCTGAAATTAAAGACTCTAAAGTCAGCAAGTCTGATAAAAAGATGGGCTTTGCAACGTTGGGAAAACGGGATAAATTAAAGAAAGCTATGGCCAAGCTGAGTATATTACCAAACAAGGCCAATGTCAGGTAAGAAGAGAAAAAATAATAAGAAAGTCAAGTTTTTGTTTCACTTTTGGCTTTATAATAATTGTCAACATCACATATGTGGCTGACTACCACATAGCCCCTGTAATGTTGGTACCTTGTCAATTTAGTGTTATCGAAATTTCGAAAAGATCATATTTGCAACTTCCAATACGTTAATCCTGGGTTTCCCAACCGGAATTCAATCTTTACTGAAATTTAATCCCACAATGCACTGATAAAGCATAACGATGCACCCAAATAGGCGTGAAATGGATACACATTACCACCCATCCCAAACAACAATTTAAATTGCCCGCTTTTATGTATATGAATTGCAGAACTGAGCCAATGTCACGGCTTATTAGTTTTGTAGGCAAAAATGTGTTTTGGCTAAAATTTCAGTAAAGATTGATTTCCCTTTGGGAACCCCAGGATCGACGTATTGATAATTGTTTCTAGTTCATACAACAACCAGGAGTGAAGCTTGACAGCATGTTTGAAGCGTTACATGTCCAAATATGTAAAATGGAGAAATTCAACTTCGTCTACAAATAGTTCACTTTTAGATATTTTGGAGTTGAAATGCCAAAAATCTGATATATTTTAAGATTTAAAGAATGTAATGAAATTTCATATCCAGAAAAAAATCTCAAATTTTGCTTGGATTGTATTTTGCCCTTTAGCTCAACATAAGAAAATGCAGATTTTACCAAATACTTGTGGTGAATGGTCACATTTTTAGGAGGGTTAAGTCATTGACCTAAGTCTGTGTGTCATTTAGCCTATTAAAATGAAAGAATATAGAGTATACGTAGTGGATCGAAAATTCACAATGTACTCCATGTGTTGTGTTCCGGTTTGCATGACTGGCGTTTATTGGACATTATTTTTGTTGGTATGATTTATTTAGTTTAGCTAAGTTTTGCATTTTAATGGCCATATAAAAGCCTTATTTCTTTTCACATAATTGTGTACCGCCGCGGCAAAAGGGTCCAGTTGTCGACTCCTACATGTTGCTCATTGTAGCATATCTGATGTATACAAATACCATACATTAGATACCCTATTCACTCGTCCAATTCAACTATGTATTTTCTGAATGCATGTCACTGTAGCATTGGGTTGTTTCATACTAGTGTGCCAAAAGTGATGTCAAAATACTTTTATAATGCTTAATCATAGAGTAGGGTGATTTGTCAAATTTTTGAAAGTTGGAGTATTTAATAAATTAAAGGTTTGTCAGTCGGAAAATAGTTGAATTGGACGAGTGGATAGGGTATGCTACAAGGAGCAACATGTACAAGCCGACAACTGGACCCTTTTGCCGCGGCGGTACACAATTAAAGATTCAATGTTATTTTTCTGTCGTGTATGAATGAAGTTAATAAATTTACATTCAGAACAATTTACTTGCAGTAAATTTATTAACCTTTTTCATACACGATAGAAAAAGGTTAATAAATTTGCAATAAAAACAATGCACTTGCGGTAAAATTTATTAACCTTTTTCATACACGACAGAAAAAGGTTAATAAATCTGCATTTAAACGATGCACTTGCGATAAATTTTTATTTTTGTTCAATTCACTCAGCCCCTACAGGCTTTGTAAATTGGACCCATCAAAATTGACAACGCATGCATGGATTTTTGTCTCATTTCATGTGGGACATGAAATGCACATTTATTTTAACCTATAAATAATATGCCTTGGTCTGATTCAAAATGGTTGCAAACTTGAAATTGTCATGGATACAGTATTCATACAGGGTGTCCAAGAAAAAAACCCTTACAATCTTTGCGTGTAATTTTCTTGGGTTTAACGGATAGTCAGAAAGTATGTAAATGTTGCATTTTATAGCCCATGAATTGAACTTTCAGATACCGTTTGTTTCATTTCAATCGGTAGTGTACAACAGAAGTTATGTTTTATCAAATATTTGGGTGGATTTTTGTCTGGTTCAATTTCATGATTATTGGCCATGAAGTAGGGGTATTTCTGAATGGAATAAAAATGAGTCACCCTGGAAAATTTATCATATCTGTCTGTCCTATTTTTACGTCAAATTTGATCTTTTTTTCAGCACAGATAAAAGAGAGCATGTACATAATAAATCATTAATTGTTTGGACCAGAAAATTTCACATCCAAATATTTGACAAAGCATAACTTTTGTTGTACACTACCGATTGAAATGAAACAAACGGTATCTGAAAGTTCAATTCATGGGCTATAAAATGCAATCCTTACATACTTTCAAACTGTCCGTTAAGGTCATGAAAATTACATGCAAAGATTGTAAGGTTTTTTCTGGGACACCCTGTATGAATACTAGCTGTATCCATGACAATTTAAAGTTTGCAACCTGATATATTTTACACAAAATCTAAATATTTCATTCCTCATGTAAGCTAACCTAAAACTTTCCCCCTTCTTTCTTCAGAACGCAAGACGACTCATTCACCGTGATGAAACGCTCCCCGTCAGGAAGTTTAGGCAGTAATCCCTACCTCAGTAACAGTAATCCCGACTTGACCTCCATCTCATCGTTAACAGTCTCAGAGCCTGACTATTATAGCGGCTATAGCAGTAGCTCATCAGGCGATGCGCCCGAACATGTTTTGAAAATTTATCGCTCCGATCAATCGTGTAAATATTTTCTTGTTCATAAGGTAAGTTTGAGCATCTTTTTTGTTATTGCAAAACACAAGGGTGGTTGTAGTGACTTGAAATTTCGAGATTTTAGTTTGGCATTAAAAAAAGGTCAAGTCCAATTGTTATCATCAAAATTTGCTAGAAGAGTCTGTACTTAATCTGATGGAATGTGGTTGCAATATAATGTGGTGATGAATGTTTAAGACGTGATTGTTTTTTTTTTTATTTTTCACAACAATGATTTGAGCTGATTCACACTGTAGAGTTGTCTATTCTAAGCCACTATCTTCAGATAGTGTCCAAAAAAGGTTTTTTTAACTTCATTTTGAACTCTGATTACATCTCATTTTTTCCATTCCGGAAATAGACTTACTTTAATTTCTTGACCATCACTAAGTGTCAACCCGCCATTTGTTTAATAATGTAAACTAAAATGCAGGGTTCTATGGACCTTTTCAAAATCCATTCGGAAATCTCCGGAACATTGATCATATGGCCGTTTTTTCAACCAATCACGTACAAGCTCATTTAGTATGCACGATTTTGTCAACAAAATTTTCCGAAAATTCTCTGACATTTCAGTGCAATAAAAGTGAAAAATAAATAGAATCAGACCCCTACATTATTAGATACACTAATTCTGAACAACTTTTGGCTGATGGTACCATAAGCTCACCGACACAAAGAGTGAAATTTCCATTTGAAATCGGTTGATTAAGCTTAAGATTTCAAGTCACATCAGGCGATCACACTAAAAGTGACTCGATAGTGCTAACGCTAATTACAAGTTCGAATTCGTACGCAACCAGTTAACGAGAACGCGAGCTTAACATTCTGGTTATTGTGTTGAAGAGTCTTTTTTTCTGTGGGCAATTGGCGGAAAGTGTAAAATCAGCTTCGGAAATTCTCGGAAAGTCGTGTTTTGAAAAGGTCTATTGCATTTGGTACTGGTTAGCCCTGCACTCAGCATTTTGGATTTTATGTTTTCTATCTATGATTTGTCTAAATGTGGTTATATCATTTTCAGGTTTATAAAAATTTGCATTTTTCTTGGATTAACTATTTCTATTTTCACACTCAATTGGCATTTCTTTTTGTAGGAGACAACCGCCAATGAAATAGTCATGTTAGCTATGAGAGAGTTTGGTGTTCAGGATCCAGGCTGCTTGGGCCGATTCTCTCTTTGCGAAGTAACCGTGACAGCAGAGGGCGTTGTTAAGCAAAGACGATTACCCGATCATCAGACAAATATTGCTGGGAGACTTAGTTTGAACGGCAGATTATTTCTAAGAAATAATATGGCATCTGAAACTCTCATGCCAGATGAGGTCGCTCTGGTAAGTTAAAAGATTTTTGTAAAACAAATATTTACATTCGTGTACATCATAGATCACAGAAAGTACATATAGGAAACGTTACTATTTGCACTCTAAAAATTTGACTTAGGGGATAGCACTACGTGGGCGTCATACCTGGACCATTGCTGCGGGAGTGCATAGTGACCCGCTCTGTGTGGTGTATCGCACTACAATTACTTACTGAATATATCTGTTTTTATGCAGATTTTTAAACATTCAAGTCAGTGACTCTGGATTACGACAGCAATTATATATCTTCATTTTTACTTAGAATAAAGAATGCCTTGACTTGCCACAGTACTGCCAACCCCTAATACAAATGTACCATAAAGCAAAGTCACACGAGGGTCATTGGTTCAAACCCTTACCCTGGTACTCATGCTGCACAGATTTTTACTCACTTTTTTCTTTTACATTTGGAGTTTATAGACCCTGCATCTTTAATTCCTACCTTGGAAGAATATATGAAATTGTTAAGGTGGTATTAAAGGCAAAATGAAGTTGCTCCTACTGAGATAAAAATAGGCCTATTGCAGAGAGCTAAGCAAAAAATCTTAATTCCAAAATTTGAGCCAAATCGGACAAACGGTTTTAAGATATTGCTGTTTAAATTTTCTTTGTATTCTATTGTTTTTGCCAATATATTGATGAAGTTAATGAGGAAAACTGGCAAAATGTGCTTATTAATATTAATTTTTGCCAATATTTTTCCAATATTTTATGAATAAACCTTCATACTACTTTTACCTTTAATAATTTTAACTTCAAACTTTGCCAATGTGTTTCTATGCCCTAAAACTTTAATGTATGATTTACCCGCCCATCTAATTTGCATATTTGCATAATTAATTAGCTTTGAGTATAATGCTCATTAATTATGCAAATATGCAAACTAGATGGGCGGGTAAATCATATGTTAATGTTTTAAGCCATAGAAACACATTGGCAAAGTTTCAAGCCAAAATCATGTAAAATAAAAATAGTATGAAGGTTTATTCATAAGATATTGGTAAAATATTGGCAAATATGAATATTAATGAGCACATTTAGCCAATGCTGCTCATTAACTTTATCAATATATTGGCAAAAATGATAGAAAACAAAGAGCATATCTTGGCAACCGTATGTCCGATTTCCTTCAAACAAAAATAATTTTGCTCAGTGTTTTAAGCAGTTAAAGCTTTACTTGTACAATGTAATCAAGTGCCTCAAAATGCAGTTTCTAATTTCCAGAAACATCCTTTCGATCCACCTTAAGATTAATGACCATTAATTTCACCAAATATATTGTTTTGTTGTAGGAATTGGTTAAAGACAGCAATGTCAACTTCCTCCAGCTAGATAGCATAGAGGTGGCTGTGCAACTGACTCTCAGAGATTACGACATCTTTAAAGCTATCGAGTCAACAGACTACATCGATGACCTATTTGAACTCAAGCCAAGTCTACCTAATGAGCGACTCAAAAAATTTGAGGTGGTGAGTAAATGAGTTATATGTATTGAGTCAGCAGACTATATCGATGACCTGTTTGAACTCAACCATGTCTACCTAATGAGAGACCTAAAAAAATTGAAGAGCTGAGTAAATGAGTAATAATTGAGTTATAGTATGTATTGAGTCAGCAGACAGACTTCATGTACAGACACTCTTTAAACCAGCTTCCAACTGGGTTTCAAAAATTCTTTTCAAAACAAGGCGAATTGCATCAATATAGTACTAGAAATTATAATAATTATACTTTCACTCGAAATAAAAAAGTGTTTTTTCAGATCAAACAGTTTGAATTTCTGGCCCAATTCTGTGGAAATCCCTTGATCTCAAACTCAAAATGTCTAAATCAATCAAACATTTCCGCAACCAATTACAGTGTCACCTTATTTCAAATTAATTTCTTTCTGTTTGAAGCGACCTTTCTATGTTTGTCTGTGTGTGGTTATTTTTAAAACTTGTTTTGTGTATTTTGACATGTGCAAATGGCAACTATTTCTAATATTTTTTTTTTTATTTCCTCATTGCGTTTTTATTGGGACAAGCTGTATACAAGTGACTTCTCATTTCCCCTTAACTTATGTCCGAAGATATACCAACTACATTGTTATTCTTTTTTTCTTTTCATTTCAGCTTGTCAACCAAGAGATGTTTTGGGTTGTTGGCGAAGTGTGCGCTGAAATACAAATTGTCAAGAGAGCGAAGGTTATCAAACAGTTTATTAGGATAGCAAGTAAGTATCATTCATATCAAGAAAAAAAATAATCATCAGATCAGAACACTCTTTCCAGATTATTTGAAATATCCGCTTTTAAGTTGATTTCAGCTTTTGTATGCCTTCGAAAGAATCATAATTTCAGCTTTTCTTTCATTTTCAGCCTGTTTTGAGCGTTTTGTCACTATTTTCAGCTCTTTTCAGCTTTTTTTTTCACTTGGCTCTCACACCCCTGTGAGTACCGACCGCCGCCTAGGCAGTGCTTACTTGGTAACTTGCTATAGCTGAACATTAAATCGGGGACCCTTTCCTGGTTGAAACTACTCATTTTGGACACTCAGATTTCTTCAGAGATGCCACTTTTCAGGTTTTAACCTGAAATCAGGTTTTTTAAAAGCTCAAACCACGATTTCAGGTTTTTTTATGATCTCAAGTTGACATATTTTCGGCCCATTTTGGAGTATGTTTCAAGAATGGATGATTTTTTCAGGTTTTTTTTCATAAAATCCGTGGCATCTCTGTTTCTTCTAAGGAGATAAAAATTATAGTCATTGTAAATAGAAGAGTTTGTGATATTTCTCTGGTGATCTTATTCTTGATAAAAAAAAAAGTAGGAAAAATTGAAATTTGTGCTTTTGAAAAATTAATGAAAAAAACCCACCCAAAGCAAAAGTAAAAAAAAGCCTAATTAGCTTCCTTGATTTGTTTTTCTATGTTACTGCAATCAAACCAAACAATTATTTTTGCGGGTTTTCCCCCTGAAATACTTTGACATCCCCCTTAGTAAAAAATGTTCTGGTATTATAATGATTTTTGACTAGAATATTCAAGACGAATGTTTTGTTAAAGTCCAACTATCTTATAGAAATATATATTCAGCGAAATGAAAATCCAATAGATTTATCCTTAAATTTTCTATTGATAACCTTATTATGTAGATTAATTATGTAAAAATGACATTTTTGCTCAATTTTCATCTATTTACAGAGCATTGTAAAGATTGCAAGAATTTCAACTCCTTATTTGCAATCATCAGCGGCTTGGGTCATGGGTCAGTGTCAAGGTTACGTAATACCTGGGATAAGATCCCCTCCAAGTATACCAAGATGTTCGAAGATTTACAAAGTCTAATGGATCCATCACGCAATATGTCAAAATATAGGAATTTAGTCAACGCGGAACATGTACAACCTCCGCTGGTAAGTAGAAGGTTGCATTTTCAAACAATTGATTGGTTAAAAAACATAATTATTACAACTGCAAATTTAGCAATGTGAATTTCGAATAATTTATGTTAACATTGAATAGATCAGTGAAGGTATTAGCAATTGCCAAATCTAAGAATGCAATCTTATGATTACGAATTAAAAGAGCATGGTCTGATTGCTTGTAACTTTTTTACAACCTTTTGAGATTTTGTCTACCAAAATATTGCTCATATTTTTTCTCTTAATGCATGTTGAAATTTCACAGCTGAGTTATATTCCATTTTAGAGATACATATGATAATGTGTCTCGTTATGGTAACCATAATTTATTTTACACAGTAAAGTATATGTGGCTCTGAAATACAAAATTGTCCAAAATATCAAAATGGTTGGACAGATTAACCTGAAATTTGAAACTTCAGTCTCTGTAGTGATCTTTCATATGGCTCTGAAAACAAAATATTGACAAAACGGACAGTTAGCTTTCTGACCCACCTTATTTGTACTGCTTATTTTGGTATATTTATCTTGAATTTAGGAATTGTTAGGACTGCCTTGCCCTTCCTGTGCTGAGCTTTGATTTTTAAATGTCTGCTTTTTTGTATAAATAAAATGCTGAAGTGAACAATAGCCCATGAAGAATAGAAAGAAAAGACTATCATAAGCTGTACTGCACTATGATAGATATCTCCATGGCCTAATCAGTGGTTCACAGCAAAAAGAGAACTGGAATGCTGGGAAAAAGCTTTAAACACATGACATAAGATATGCATGCACTCTCCTCTTAAAGAGTGTCACACCATTATCAGAGATGTCACTGACTACTTCATCTGGCAAGCTATTCCATATATGCACGGCTGCGTGGATTAAAGTCCGGCCAGTGGAAACAGTTCTGTATACAGGAACGGCAAGAGCATGGCAAGGCATGGACAGCAGAGAATGCTTCAAGTTTATCATGGTTAATTGTGATATGTAGAGTCAAATTAGAAACAATTCTCAGCTATTCAAAATTATATGAGAACTTGATTTGCAAAACAAACATAATTTTTCAGAAATTTAATTTTCCTTCTCATAACATGATATATGCTGCAAAATACTGACATATGTTTCAACTTTCCTTTTCAGATCCCCTTCTTCCCTGTAGTCAAGAAAGACTTGACCTTTATTCATCTTGGTAACGATTCCAAAGTCGATGACTTGAACAACTTTGAGAAGCTGAGAATGATCTCCAAAGAAGTCCGCTATATCTGCAACATGGGAGCTATGCCATATGTAAGTCAACGATCAAAAATATTTTGAAATACACAGGGATGTGAGAGTTCCTCTTTTGAGCTGATTTCCTTGTTGAAAATGTTTTAAAATTTTAGCTTTTTCATTCATTTTTAGCCCAATTTTGACCTTTTACCCCAAACTTTACAACGCTTTTCCTTGTTTTTATCAACTGGCCTCTCACAGCCCTGAATACAGGATTGTGAAAATGGGTTAAAAGGATTAAATGGAATTTCAGGGTAGAACGATGCTCCCGGGAAAGAATTCCATTCAAACCAATTGTTTGTACCGTTTTGGCAACAGGAAGGTACTTTGCGGGGCAACAAATTGTGCGGGAGCGGGGAGCACCGCTCGCAGGAAGCAACAGAAGAAATTAAGGAAATTGTGCCTTCATGAGAAAAAATAAATACAAGCTGATTAAGGAAATTTTGAGCTTCAAAAACTTGCTCATGAGGAAAAAACAATAATTTTATGCTCCACTACTTTGATTGAGAAATTCAAGTATCGCGCTAAATTTAGAATTTATTGTTGTGTACACAAGATGTTGGTTGCATTGTGTTCAAGGGATTTTCCCACGTGAACATAAGGCAGTATTGCATCAATATAAATTAGGCCTGGGACCAAAACCCGAGTACCCGCCCGTCATGAGCTAACCTGGGTTACAAATCTGCCGACCGATTACCTGAACTGAATCATGGAATGTTGAACAAAAAAATTTGTGTACAAAAATTATTCATGATAAAATCATCATCTGATCGAACTAAACATGATAAATCATGACCGCAATCGGCCAAAAATCTAAATTTTGTGTGAAATTGAGACATCATATGGTCGTAGTAGACCCGTCAAACTTCCCGTTCTAACATTGTAAATGCTCAACCCGACAGAAATATTAGTCGGGTACTTGGGTAGCAAAAACCCTGAAAAGTCCCAGGCCTACAAATTTGTGCAATGTCAGTCAAGGTGAAGATGTAGTTTAACCTTGAACCCAGAGGGCATATCAACCTATTTTCTATCTGTATTTTAATCTATAGGTTATAAAACATCAAAAAGATTCAGGAATTTATTATCTGCTTGTCACAATATTCTCCATGCATGAATAGGGCAAGATTGCGTCCATAAAATTGTTGACATTGTGGCATTACGGTTACCTGGACATAGTCTGAAATCCCCACTTATTGCATTTATTTTCACAGAATCCTAAGCACTTGTTAGATCGCGGTTCATCGCCAGGTCTTGGGTTCGCGTCCATCAGCAGTCTGCAAGGCGCCACCACACTACAGCGAAGAAATAAGCATGGGAGACGCGCGTCCACAATTATCAACCCTAAGAAGATGTGGGAAGAGGTATGTGATAAATACATAAACAAATACAAAATAGATACTGGGAATTTATAGTGCGCTATGTCTCCAAGATTTGTAATCCCACGCTGCCACTGCACAATTTACAAGAGTTCGCTGACCACTGTGGCCTCAAGTAAGCTCCATTCCACACCAAGCATCATTTCAGGTCCTGCGACAACCTCTAGGTGCGCTGAACCTCGATCAGCCCACATACGCACCATCGCTGCCCGGATCAGCTCCCCAAGTTTCGTACGGGTTTCCACGAGACAATTAGCAGTTAGTTCCTTGTCCAAAGGAAATTTCAAGCATACTCAACCTTTGGCACAAGCGGGTTCAAACTCAAGACCTTCCGCACCGCAAGCCAGCACCTATCTGTTTGAGCTAACTGGACTGCTGTCGACATGCCGTGGGTTATTTATGTAAAATTTAATTCTTAGAAATTGTTTCAAAATCAAATTCTCTTTGAGAGTATTTAAAATTATGAAATCAAAATGTTGTTTTTGGGTACACTTAAAAGTTGTCCATACTAGATATATTATTTTGTAGATGAAATCATAAGACCTTAACTTCCATAAAACATACAAAATTATATGAAAATGTAATCAAAATATATCACTCTTGTATGTAATCGTGCAGCTCTTATCATGCACATTGGAATTTTTTACTGGAATGGGTTCAAACCCCCAGGTCTTGCCCTGTATGTCAGAGGTCCTTGGTTTGAGCTGTATGTTGGGCTTGTTTTCATACTTTTTCTGTAAAAAGCTTAAATTTCCCCCTTTCTTACCCTGGTCTGAAAATCTATGAAACTGTTGGGGTTGAGGGAACTGTAATAGACTGTATGGCAAGACATGACAAAAATGTATATAGCCTTAGGTATAAAATACTTGTTGCTGAGGGTACAAAGGGTGTAAGTTCTATATTAACATACATATGTATAGATGCAGCTAATTCGCTTCACTTTATATGCAATTAAATCAAATATCACCTTCTTAAGAAATATCAGAAAAACATCCTTAAGCACTGGTGAAACACATTCCTTCATATGAATCACTGATACCTACAAGCAAGAAAAATGTTCATTTTCATTATTTTATATCCTATATTCCTTGAATCAAAGCATCGGATCCTGATGTGGTTGGTTAAAAATATGTTCCTGTCTAGAGGGACTGTGGATTTCATGTGGAATGTTCTTGACCTGCGACCTCGAGAGAATTTTGTTGATTATACCTGACAGTGTTTCTTCCTACGTAATCATGCACTTGGTCTGGGATTTCTTGATGATGTCATATTCTGAAAATACTCGCATCCCATGGGTGAATTCAGTAGTGTAGTATTTAATCAAGAAGTTTCAATCAGATATGTTCAGTTATATGTTGAAATTGAATGAAAACAGTATAAGAGCTATTACTGTAAACAGGGTTATTTTCGTGAGGGTTTAATTTTCGCGGAATTATCATCTAACTGCAAATATAATACCCCGTGAATATATTCATTTTATGTGTAGGTGTATGTAATGAAGCTTAAAAACGCTAATTTAGCATGCGCGAAAAGGTCGTGATTGTTGCGTTTCATGAAAAATTTTGCTTTGCGAAAATATCCTGTTTACAGTATTAACATTCAACAACGTTTCAAGTGATCCTAAGTTGTCTTTAACTGAGAACTTTGCTTGGATGGAGATATTGCAAGTTAAATTTGACCTATTCGTATCTGGTATCTTGTGGATATAGGCACAGATGGCACGGCGTGTGAAGCAATACCTCTCCGTCCTGGAGATCAATCAGAACGAGGAGAAGCTGAGAGAGCAGTCACTCACATGTGAACCACCACCAAATCAGGGTATGTAGCGATTGATTTCATTATATATAATGGCAAAACAGGAGATCAGTGGATTCAAATCGTATAGATAACTTTCGTATGTCCCATAATGCATCTTGAAAGTACCGTAAACGCTCAGTTGCCCATATCTGCGCAATTGACGTCATGCGCACAGATAGTAATATGGTCGTTCGGGCAGAAATGCCCGTGTTTGCCGTATTTTAAAGATGCATTGTAGGACCTACGAAACTGGTTTATTCTGCATAAACTGGTAAAAGAAGATATCAGGGCCTTCCCTTAGTGCCTTCCTTTTAATGGGATTTTTTGTACGGGTTTTAATGAGGGTTTAGTGATGAAACATGTGAAATGCAAATTTGGGATGAGGTCCGCTTATTGTGCTATGTTTCATCACTAAACTCTCTCATTACAACCCATACAACAAAATCCCATTGGAAGCAAGGCATGATGAGACGGGTCTGGTATCTTTTTTTGACTGACGTAATGGTATTTAATCCACTTAGCAGTGTAGATCAAGTGGATTCGTATAAGTACATTTCCATTCTTTAACGACCATCATTCACGTTGCTGAAGACAGACATATATTGTACCACCAACAATTGAATGTTACCAAATTAAGGAATTTTGAATTCTGTTGTGTAACTGCCCATCAGCGATTATTCCTTGTGGAAAAGGTTTTATTTATATGGAATTGTAAAAATTGCACAAGGAAGAAGTAAACTATAGGTCTCAAACCTTGCATCAAGTGAAATAAAGTACACTATACATCTTTGAATGAGGTGTGTTTAAATAGGCTCAACAAAAATTTATTGGGACAGTTCTATTGAAAATCCAGAGTGCAGGGTCCCGTTGTATGTAAATGAAGACCTTAATATGTATTTTGGTTTACGCTGTCCAATACATTTTTCTTTTGCCTATAAATGTCGAGTTTGTTGATTGCTTATCTGAATGTTTTGAGATGGTATTGTAACTCATTAAATTCACCAAGATGTGTTGTGTGTCCAACATAAACTTTTTCTGATTTTGGTACCAAAATATTACTCATATTTTCTCGTATTCCATGTGAAATTTCACGACTAAAGCTGTGAAGTTTTAGAGATATGGGTAAAAAATGTGTCTTATTATGGTAACCATAATTAATGTATTCAGCAAAGTATAAGAAGCTATGAAATACATAATGACTTATAAAATCAAAATAGTTGGGCCAATTTATTGAAATTTGAAATTTAGACCTCTTGAGTAGTGATCTTTCTATGAAACCAAAATCCAAATTTTGACACATCAGACCATGCATGTCCTTTAATAAGTGCAAGAGCAACTGTGTATCACAACTGCAGTTTTTGAAAAAGTGAAACTGACTTTTTGTTAAAGGTCTGTTCACTATTCAGAGTAATGAGACTCTTTTACCATTCCCAAACATTCATGATAATCAGTTCAACTCATTCAATGTAATGAATATGTATTTATGATGAAATGAATTCTTAATCGTTTTTGTGTAGCACAACTCAAGCCTGGTTCAGAGTCTTATGTCACTTTATCATGTGTAAAAAATTCATATGTCTCGCATCTGGGATTCAAAAAATGGAGGAATAGGAGATTTGTTCCTTTTTGTTGGTAAACTACTAGATAATTAAAGTAATAACATTATTTAGCCTTATATTTAGTGTGTACAGCAAACACAATTATGGAGGTATTTTGTACTCTCGCTTTAAAAAGTTAAGCCGTGCAAGTGGTCACAAAACTCTGCTGAAAAGCTTCATTATACATTTTGCAAGGCTGTAGAACAAATTTCAACCTCTGAAAAATATTTGAAAACATGTTGATATTGAAATTTGATGAAATAAAAAAGAAATTTGGAGATTCTTCTGAAAAGCAAACATGAGGGGATGTGAAACATAAATATTTGTTTTACTTTACAAAAATGTCAGGGTTTTGTAAACAAAATTAATTAACTGATCAATACATGTTGAAAATTAATGGTTTGTACATATTGCTGCCGCCAAATAGCAAGATATTGATTTTTGCTTGCTAAAAAAAAGGTCATTGCAACACAGTGTTCACCCAGACAGAGGCTCTGAACCAGGCATTACAAACAAAATCATCACTAATAAAGGCTTCTGCCTCTCATCACTAACAGCATCTACTTGTGAAAGACATCCATGCATTAGTTGTATGCTTAGGTAGCTTGATCAATTATTAATAGTCACTAACATTCGCATTGTGATAAAAAAAAACATGTCCAAGCAGTTAAAATTTAAAAATTAATAATGTGGTTAATTCACAACGTATTGGCCCTCTTTCAAGAAGCATTTGCAATATACAAAATGTTGCTGTCACAGATTTTACTAAATAACCTGTCAAAAAAGTTTGGAAACTTTTTTTAGCCGCCTATATATCATTTGTTTGAATCTTGGTCATCTATTTGATACAATATTTGATTAGCTAACAATCTCATCTTTACAATGATACCAAATTTATAACAAGAGCTTGCTTTATGGCTGAGTAATTCTGCTTTCTTAGCAGGTGGGTCACAGACAGCGTGTGACAAAATTGAGCAGTGTCTGTGTCAATCCTACTGATTATGATGCTATAGGATAAATCAGTGAATGGATGAATGAATAAGTTGTTTGTTTTTATTAACAAAACAAAGTTCACTTACCTTAATTAATTGCGACTAAAATCTCAGTATGCACCTGTCCTTGGCATCCCGTTTCACGTAAATGTTTAAAGTTTTGATACCACGTTTCACTAACATCAAATGTTGCTACAACTTGCTTTTGTGAACCAACTTTAAGTTGGTCTATGCATGAGTTTTAGTAAGATTTAGTAATCTCTCCATGATAAATCCTGGATTTAACACCAAATGATCACTTTAGAGGAAGTACCAGACAAGATGAATTAATTAAATAAACTCTAAAACTTTTAATCTTATCCTCACCTTTTGTTATTCAAAAACAAACTGTTATTCAGTATTACCAAGTTAATTCATTCATCCATTCATTACTGATTTATCCTATAGCATCATAATCAACAAGATGACACAGATACTGCTCAATTTTGTCAAATGCTGACTGTGACCTACCTGCTAATAAAGTAGAATTACTCAGCCATTAAGCAAGCTATTGTTGAAAAATTGGTCGTCATTTTAAAGAGGAGATTATTAGCTAATCAAATATTGTATAATAAAGATAAACAAGATTAAAATAAATGAGATATAGGCGGCTAAAAAAAAATTTCAAACTTTTTTTGACAGGTTTATGTCAGAATGTTTTTTTGGTTTTTTTTTTCATTTGAGAAATACTCCATTGATTGAGGCATTTTTGTCGTGCATATCTAGTTGCCGAAATAACATATTCAGGGCAATGTTAATTAAATATCAAATGTGAAAGTTTCAGCTTGTATAATGTTTTTACAATTCTGGACACATTTTGGGAGTACATGTTTTCTCCGTATATTCGCTCTCTACCATTGCAAAAATGTGTTTTTGTATACAATGGAGTCACGATATATTTGAGTACCTCCTGTAGCCGGGAGAGTACCTTTCCTTCATATTTCCACCTACATGAAAACCTTGGCAATCACTAAAAAACAAACAGCAAAAATTGTGTTCATTTGTCAACTGCACACAGCACAATATTTTTTTTCTGATCTAGCAAATTGCTGTGTATTTGCTCCCAGGAATAAATATACTTAGAGCTACAATACTAATGGCACTCTTGCTAAGCTCACATTTTTTTAGCCAGTAGAGTAGGACCATTTGCGACCCGTCATATCGAAGGTACCTTAAGGGTCCAAAATTGAAAATTGATTTTTTTTGGTCTCATCTGAAAGATTATATCGTAAGCTTTAAAATGAATCGTAAGCTTTAAAATGAAACCTTGCTTTTGGTTATTGGATGTTCGATTGCAAAGTTACATCCAAATTGGTATAAAGCATCGGGCTGATTCAGAAAACTATAGTTCTGAGAAAATTGAGTTTCTGTACTGGTAAAGCGTGAATGGAGAAAGGGTTTTCATCTTGGTTTTTAAAGCATTTGTCTTATGTTTTGGATGTTGAAACCTGATTAACATGTAAGTGTATTCACTTTAAAGGTAACGTTTCTGATGAAATTAGAAATACGTCCTTGGACGTGATTTTGACAATGCTCAGCTTCAATGGCCTGTATCTTGTAAAATACTATGCTGACCTTAGAGTACCTTTCGATATGACGGGACACATTTCGTTTTGTCTTTTGCTTCAAAATGTGCATCTCAAATCCGTTGTGGACAGTTCCATTAATAGAGCTTTTCCAAACTTTTTTTTTTAATATCTAGTTGATATCCGTTATGATCACTAGTTGGGAATTTCATTTCTTTGTAGTTTAGTTGCAATAACACACAGATAGTTCATTTTACTAATATACCAATGCTGTAAAATAAATTCTGAACAATTTTAACCCCAATTATGGATCTAACCTCGGGAGATGCTAGAAATGACATTTCATGGCATGTTTTATGCTTGGAATAGCGACAACGTAAAATATCACATAACACGTACCTGGAGTTTATTCATGAACATCTACTTTCGCTATTCATTTGGGGACTAAGGCCAAAGAAAAAAACTGTCTCAGCTTCCCGCGCGCATAGGGTTAAAAATTCTAATTTTACCGCATTTCTTTTTTTTTTT
>JXSR01S022887.1:36961-52769 GCA_000969725.1 Ophiothrix spiculata
GTTAGTTTTAAATCAATGGCTATAGTTTCATAGTTAGCTATATGTTTATGATATTTTTCAAAAGAACTTACTATTAGTTTAGTAAAAATTTCATATTGTTAACTTATATAATTATATATATTTCACAATCACAAGCACCACCACGTTAAAACATTTTTTCATAAGATTACGTTTATATGAAGCTTAGATAAAATACAATGCATGTGCTGTCTATTTGTCCATTTTTGTGGCATGTTGGTACCATTTGTTTTGTAATGCCTGGTGATCTGTTTATTTGCTGGCTGCCATAGTTGTTGAGCTTAAATTCCTCTTTTCAAGGAGCACTGTGTACATTCTGGACTCTCATTGTCTTTGTGACTTGTAAGTCTTGTTATCAATCCATGTATCTGTGTATATGTATGTATTTCTGCTTCTTATGTCACATGTTTTTGAATGCCGTATGTCTTTATATAACGTAAACACAATCTTGTTTACAGTCTGTATATATAAACTACATGCCATAAGTTCATACCCATGATTTTTACATGTCTGTAGATAAATTAAATCGATGTTTTTCATATATTTTTGGCACACCAACAGAGTCTCATCGATTTGAAGTCGGTATGTATCAAATTCCCCAACCATCGACACAGATTTGCAAAGAACGGGCGATATAAATTACTCTGAACTCAATTCTTAATAATTCCTGAACGATACTTGGGGTAAAACCATAAACACCATGACTGCACACCATGAGTAGCCAGGATCAATAACACTAGGATTCACTCTACACCGTGGGCTATTTAATTCATCGTGATGGCACACGGTAGCATTATTGACCCATTGGATACCGAACTAACAGTTTTCACCGGCCCTGTACTCATTTGTACTGATAATGGTTCTCTGCGTGTAATTGATCAATTTACAACAATTGAATTCAGAGGTAAATTTTTTAAATCATCCGTTCTTTGCAAATCGGTATCGCATGTTAAAGAACTTGATACATTCTGACTACAAATCGATGACACTTGATTAATGTGCCAAACTTTATCAGAAAAAAAGTTAATCTAATTTATCTTCAGGCGTGTCGAAATCATGGGTAGGAACTTATGGCGTGGAGTTTATATTGTTTTGTTTAGGCTACATAGAATTGATTGTTTGGTTTTCTTCTAGAGGGTTTTCATGAATTAGTTAAGAGGGAGGTTTTATCCAAAGTAAAAAAGTAAAATTAGCATTGTTAGTTTTCAATAGTTTAGTACATTGCTCAAGGGAAGGAGTAACACCATTTTAAATGTGAAATTCTAAATGGGGATTAAATACCTAGGGTTAAAGCTATAGTACCACAAAAGTCTGGGAAATTATCCTTGTTTTTTGATAAACTTATCTTTATCTTGTACAAGAGTATCCTTACATATTTAACAAATGTTAAAAAAAAGAATGACAAGATCCAAAAATTGAGGAGGGAGGAGATGAGAACCAAACCGTGAATTTAATGTGGCCTTAATATGTAAAGCTTGCTTCAGAGTCTTGTGTTATGTGAAGCATTGACAATCTACAATAATTACTGCACAACAGAAATGGTCATAAGATTTTGCTATGTTTGGTTGCACCAAGAAATTTTTATAGGCAGTACTCGCCACCATTTTGATCCGTGTAATCCTATGGGACGGCAGCCATCTTTGATCGTCGCCCATGGAGGGTGAGTTATTGTACCTCTGGCATTTTACGGTTCCGTGTGCCACACTTCGAGAGTGTTCGCAACGGATTAGCTGGAAAATTGGCTTACTTTGGTCAGAGCAAGTCGCAATACACGCTACTTAAAACGCAGACACGGTTTGCGCATGAAACAAAATGCACACGCTGTATATGCGTCAAGTGAAGATTTACGCGAAATCGGGCCAAACTCCGAATACATCCGGAGGTACAATAACTCTGCTCCATGAGCGACACAAGATGGTGGAGAAAACCGGTTCCCCTATAAAAAATTCCTTGGGTTGCACTCAAATATTGAATGAATTTTATCTGTTGATGATGAGTTGATATAAAATAAAAAGCTAATATGTGTTGCAAGCAAAGTCGAGATTGTTTGACTGCATTGTCTCTATCACGATACAGATTCTGAAGCCAGTATTAGTGTGACATGAAAAAGTATTCTTTAGGTCCCATCAAAAGCCTAACCTTAATCAAACTGTTAGTCCTAACCTAAATCCTAATTCTAACCTCACCTTGACTAACCTTAACCCGACTCTACACCCTTAACCTTATATTTCAGATGAGACCTAAAGATTATTTGGTTCAAGTGATCATCTTATAAACCAGTGTAATGATGTACAATGTGCTGTTGTTTGTAATGTCATTGTATTTTTGATGTTGTGAATAGTTTATTGTATTGTAAATTACTGTGAAATTCCGATAATTAATACATTGTAATTCTCAGGTGCCAAGAATCACTTTCACTAATTCAGTTTGACACCCAAAATAAAAATATGAGAAGATTTATGGCTCTAATGATTTAGTAGGAACAAGATTTCATAGTATGATTATCAGCTTAAAAGAAAAAAAATACCTCGTTCAAGGATAAGCACAATCAATTTAGGTGACATTTCTTTTGTGAAAAGCAAAGCAGAAAGGATAGTGCTTTCTGTTAACCCGAAGTCTTCCTTCAAACAGTTAATAGATTCCAAAAAGTTATTATTTTCTCAATGATAAATTTACAGCATAAAGTACCTATTGAAATGTACCCCCAGTTCATTTAATTATTGATTTAATCAATGTTGATTTTTGTCTATTTTAGCACCAAAGTTGTATTCACCACCACCTCAAGAGATGAGTGAAAATAGAAAGCAGCCCCCTGTGTATGAGGTCGCTGCAGCTCGAGCCAGTAAGTACAAATGCCTTCTCCAGTGATATAGTAAAAACTTGTTAAGAGGGTTTCTCATAGATGCAAAAGCTTCATTAATTTTCTTAAAAATTAGTATTTGGTTGGTTGATTTGTGCTGATAACAAATCTAAAAGATAAAGGAATGGAGCTAGTGTGTATCGCTATAGCTTTATATCATTGTACCTATGTTCATTTCGTCTATCTCCCAACTTAAGTTATATAACAAATATAAAATAAATAGGTCACCTTGCTCATTTTTGAGATACAGACATTTCAAAAAGTATTATTTTTTCTTCAAAATTCACTTGATTTACCACACAAAGTAAAGGGAAAGCTCCAAAAACTCAAACGTTATGTGCTTTTAAAATAGTAAATGCTCCACTGATTTTTGTAATTTTTATATGTGTTAAAGCATTTTTTGCACACTTCAAAATACTGAAATAAAAATAGGGTCACTGTTTTCAAGAAAAATGATAAAAACAGGCATTTTTCAACAAAAAAAATTAATTACCATGGAAGGCACATCTGCATCAGCATAATTTCCAGGGTATATATTACGCAGAGATGCGGCGCATGATTAACCCTTACGCCACCGAACCTCACAAAATCCCCTTCCATCGCCTAAGTCCAAATACGTCATAGGCCGGAGTCGGCTATGATCATGGAATCGCTGCCATGGCAGTGCCTGCTCAGTGGCTTGACATAGTTATAATCGGACTGGGAAGCGAGAGGTCCCGGGTCGAATCCAGGTGAAAACCCGTGATTTTTGACCTTAAAATTTCAGAGGAGATAGTTTTTAAACGAAGAGGTGCTTAAAAGGGTTAGGGTTAATAAAGCCTATATGTGCCTAAACTAACCCTAACGCCACCGAACCTCACAAAATTCCATTCCACAAAATCAAGAAAATCATAGTGATAATCGAACTGGGAAGCGAGAGGTCCCGGGTTCGAATCCAGGTGAAAACCTGTGATTTTTGACCTTAAAATTTCCGAGGAGATGTGCTTAAAAGTGTTAGGGTTAACAAAACGTGTTAGTAAATCATGCTTTTAGTGTGCATTGAAATTTGCCCACGCAAAACAGATGCAAACTTTTGACTAATGATCAATATAAGAACCAGATACAGCACTGATGTGAACAAGCTTGGATGTGAAAAATCATCATTTTGTAAAATAATCAGGGCACTGAACTCCAGTTTTCTTCTGACTGATAACCGTTCATTTTTAGGCCATGAAGGTCCATCATAGTGCAGTATTGTTTTTGCTAGTTATTTTTATTCTCATTTGGTATTGCTCACTTCAGCATTATATTTTAAAAAGTTATTTATTCTGTAATTTTGTTGTTTCAGGAGCTTTCAGTGGCAATTCTCAAGAAGGAACATGTGATTATTATGATTCCGGTAAGTTTGGATTGGTGATAGAAGCAAGGAAATTATCAAGAGGAATCTGTGCTTTCCCCCATCTTGTGTCGCTCATAGAGCAGAGTTTTTTACCTCCGGATATGTTCGGACTTTGGCCCAATATCCAGGCAGATCGCGTAAATTTTGTGTCACATGCAAACCGTGTCTGCGTTTCAATTAGCGTGTGTTGCGACTTGCTCTGTACGTAAATTTTTCCGCTAATACATTTTGTCAAAGACTTTTGAAGTGTGGCACGTGGAACCACAAAATCCCGGAGGTACTATAACTCATTCTCCATTAGCGACAATCCAAGGTGTCCACCATCCCATAGGATTTACACGGCAGTCAAATAAAATGGTGTTGAGTACCGATTCCCCTTTTTTATTTCCTTGGATAGAAGTGATTACATAGCAGTCTAGGTTACTACAGCAACCGATCAGTCTTGTGTGACCAGAGACAACTCGCTATGAGAACCAACAAGATAAAAGCACCTTATAAAACAACTATTCCGATACACTGTGTACCATGTTTTGCTCCTAAACATGTTCTTTTCCAAAATACGAAGAAGTCTTCTTTGCTGAACAAATGATAAAAATGAAAGTTGCATTTGTCACAAATCAAATGCAACATTTTTCCCTGTCATTCTATACCCTGTATAAAGATAAGGCACATTACAAGAATTGGAAAAAAAATGTGCACTTTATCAAAATTTAAGAGTAATATGCTTTGAAATATTCACCTTTATATGATTAACACATTGCTAACAAATTTACTCCTTCAATATTTTGTTCATTTTCCAGATAACGAGCAAGTATCTGTGGTATGACAATGAGCCGCTGTGCCCTTGGAAACAAATCTGGCCAACAAATGTGTGCAAGGAAAGTTACAGGTCTAACACCTCTTAAGTTACCCAGTCAGCCAAGACATTACCCAGGACAAAAGATATGTAGAACCAGTGACTCAATTATAGGATATCTACCCATGAAGATAAAGAATTTAAACCTATTCTCACAACCAGCATCCATCGGTCTTCGATGCCAGCTGATCTGTTGGTGATATTTACCCATGTTATAAATTGACACAGAATCTACAGTGCAAGTTGTGGAGCTTTATGCGTTGACAAATCCTACAGATTCAGAGCAGTTTTGACTATACTTAAAATAAAAATATATTGGACGATGAAAACAAAAGTCCATGGTAAGGGTTGCATTTATAAACAATGAGGCCCTGCACTCTGGATTTTTGTTTACATTGCGCCTGTTCAAGTTTGTAAGTTACCTCATTATAATATAAGGCAAAGGATTTAATTTACAAATAGTAAGTAATGGGTTAACAAAATATTTTACAAAATGCATTGTTATGCACAGACAAAACATTTGAACTCAAGCATTGTCCAATAAATTATTGTTTTGCCTATAATCAATTTCTACAATTGCAGACACTGTCAACCGTTATTTTTTATTGATTTACCTTGAATATTGTAACAAAGCAGAGACAGTGACTGTGACAAACCCAAAAATATGTACAACCATAGATTAAAGAAAGTAAAGATTGGAAACTGGTCTATTTGCACCCTAAAAATTCTGCTAATTTTGGGGATTGCGCCATGCCTAAACCGACGCTGCGCGAGTGCGTAGTGACTCCGCTGTCACGCGCTACTATTACTTGACTAAAACGCAATACGCATCTTACATTTTTCTGCCAAATTGTGCGTAAGCAAAGAGCAACGCTTGACTGGCGCAATAGCCGCATTCTCAGTCAAATTACCTTCTGTTGCCAGAGTATGTGTACAACATTCAAGGAAACATCTTAAATCTTAAGATTGAATATTTAAATTGTGTAGTAGTCTATCTGTGCAATTGAAGAGAAGCTTTTAAAACCTTACTGCTATTAATCATAGAGCTCGCTCTATTTTTGGAACAACAACAAAGTATGTTTTTGTTATTGCCTTTGGTCAGACAACTCTTAACAAAGGTTCAAATCTCAATGTATGTTTGACTGTAAAATTTTGCTTTGAAAACAAAAATTGACTTGGAAAATTTTCAAATTAAACAGTTCATCACTATATTTGATACCTGAAACAGTGACTTAAAATGTAATTTGGGTCTCAAGTATTATAGTGTTAGATTGATTTACTTGCCAAATTCTGAATTTTTTGGTGTTTCTCCATGTATTTGGAAATTGTTTTTGTATGGTAGTCTTACTTCTTTCAAACACGCTTTATGTTTTAAAACCTGAATCAATTTTTTTCAACAACACATTTGGCTATAGGAGTAATTTGTAAGCCATGACGGGAGAACAATGTGAATGTTGGTATGACACCAGACAAAGAAAATCATATCTTAAGGAAAGGTATGAATGGATTTACTAAGTTGTAAGTGATAATTTGAAATACAAGTTGGGAAAATGGAAGAACATTAAAGAAAATTAGTAGCTAAGCACCATGGACTTTTCTAAGAACAACTCAAGAAAATTATCTATTTGATATTTGCGTACATGATTATTCTAAAATCCCAGATGCTCTTTTTGGGAAGTTTTTCATGTTATGCATTCAACTTTTATTCCCTATCATCCCCTTTAAAAATATACATTTCCTGAACAAGTGTGCTTCTATATATCTTGGAACGAAAATGGTTTGTATTGTTGCATTTGAATGCATATTTGATTAACTCTGTAGTATGTGTACCAAATGTCTAACAGAAGTGGCCAATATTTGTCCATATTTGTGAATTTGGATGTACCCTGTTTGCTTCGAGCTTCGCACCAAAACGGTTCCCTATTTTCCAGCATTTGTATTCTATTTATCTCAGAAATGGAGTATATAAATATAAGTCCATATTGTTGTCCACATTTATTTGTAAACACTGTGTACACAACTATCAAAATACAATGTCGACACTTAATGTTTCCACACAAAGCCTTTATGCAGCCATAATTTAAAACCTGTTTATCCAACTTGTGTCATTTTTGACAGAATCTATATTTTATGTCTTAAGAACTACTCCGGAATTGCATTTAATGCATTTGAAAATATGGTGTTTTGTGTATATTACTATACTTTCTCTCAAAGTTGTTTTTCCTTTCAAATCGGGTCATGTACGCCACTCTTAACGCAGGCGCCAACAGCGTGAGCGTAAAACAATCAAAATCAACAAATCACGCTCTGCAAATATGTGCGTAAATAAGTGCATCAGTATGCAGAAGGCCTTAACAACAAGCGTCGGAAAGAAAAACCCCGCGAACGAAGAAAAACAACTCTGAGATAAACTTTACATTTTGTCTGTGCACAAAAATAGAGTTTAAAGACATTTCTGCGCATTTGTCTGAAAATTTGAAAATATGCTTTACAGTTACATGTTGATAATATGCTAATGAATAATTGATAATTGATGAGATTTTTACTTGTAGTGTACTTGTATATGGTCATGAAATTAGCCATTTTCATGGAAATGGAAGATCAAAAATTGAATAGACAAGTCACCTGTACAAGCATTAATTTTGAATTATTCTAGGTTGTTATGAAAAATTAGGTTTTTGAATGTCTTTAAGCTTGTGGAAATACTAAATTGCGACAATGTATGCAGTAGGAACACTGAATATCCCAACCATTGCACAGGCATTTGTAGATCATGCATCACACACTGGTTGTCAAGTTGCTGATCATTCCAAGAGAAGATATTGTGTGTATCCCATCATGCATTGCTTCCAATGGGAAATTATGTGAGTAGTTAGTGATGAAATGTCCATAAATCAAAGTTATTTGTAACAATCTTGCATTTTGGGCATGTTTTATCACTAACTACTTACATGTCTTCCTGTACAAAATTTCTCATAGGAAGCAATGCATGATGGGATACACATGATTTCTTCTCTTGATCATTCCCTGCATCTTATCTATTGGCAATTGTTCAAGAGTTCAAGTATTTGAACATCAGTAATTTGCTGTTTTTATTTTGGATTTATTATGTGCAATGTGAACAATAATGGCTCAATAGTCCAATTTCTTTGTTGATTAGTTCTCTAGTGGGTAAGATATTCTAAATTTCTTAGTAATGGCCCAGTACTATCTTGGTATTCGTAATTTCTAAGTATTATTAAATTATACAATATGATTTTCCAATGATTTCCTACAGTTTTATTGAATCCATTCCAATTTTCAGTGAACCATTTCCTTTAAAGGGTTGCTTTTTTTGTGATCCAATAACTTTCCCCAAACATTGTGGCTGATGAATATTCTAATCTCCCCTTATTTCAACATTCTTACTTACGACCAACGATAGAACATAATTTTAATATTCTGCTATGCCAAAGATTGCTGTATAATTCTAAAAACTACTTTGAATATACTTGAGCTTTTCCATTTCTGGAATATAACTGTATTGCATTCACCACATTTAAGAATGCATTTATCAGATATCTTTGCACACACTTAATTAAGCAGCCCGTAGTATAGCACTGCACAGCACCAAGTGAGCCCATACTTAGTGCTGTGCAGTGCTATACTACAGGCTGCTTAATTAAGTGTGTGCAAAGTTATCTGATAAATGCACTGCACAGCACTAAGTGAGTCCATACTTATTGTATGGCACGCACATACCTGGTTTTAGACAAGTGTTTGTGATAAAATACTAAACAAATTTGCTCTTTGCTTGAGTCAATTTATCTTCTATGCTTGAGTCAGTTTTAGTCTATTTTTGAATTGCATGGAAAATATTCTGATATACAAGCCAAAGCACACTGCACACATATATCCCACTGACTATTCTAACTAACATTTTCTTCAAAACTTCTTCAATGGGCCAAGGGTGCACAGCCTCGAGCGGTTAACTAACAGATATATATCCCTTATTTTCTAGGGACGTTGTATATTTTATTCATCTGTGTATAGAATTTGTTTATATATATATCTATGGATGTGTACAGCAGATTTTTTTCATGTACAGAGCTTGTATCCTGGATGTTTATTTATGTATAAGTTTTCATTTTGTTTTTATACTTGAATGTGTGTAAAACAAATTATTGTTTTACAGTATCTGTTGTAGTCAATATAGACATTCATTTGTTTGTGTGATACCCAACTCCAAATGTTGTGTTGGAATTAGGAATTTAAAACCAAATTAACTTTGTGTTTATGACTTTTTGTGAACAAAGATGAAGCACATGATGACATGTATTTTTGCAATAGATATTGAAAAAATGTTAAGCCCCTTTATATAAAATTTCTAATATTAAACCACACTAGTGGCACAGTGAATCAAACTTTGGGGTTCAATTTTTAGGCCAAGTCTGTGATTTAGTCTTCTTCAAAGTCACTTGTGTTTATTTCTGTTCACATTCAATTAATAAAACACATCCAACATGTTTGTCACATTATCAGGTAAGTAGATACAATTTAAAATGAGCTATTTTATACTGAATAGACCTACCTTTTGTTATTGAAGTCCTTCAAATCGTCCCATCTATTATTGAAATCATTAAATTTCCTACAAATCAAATCTGAAAGCGTGTGCGACTACGCATAAATATCAAATATATGCACTGCGCGTATCTTGATTGGTTGTTCGACGTGGCGATTGCATGAAAAGAAAGGTCTTTTGTACTACATGGGGTGTACGTTTGTTTACGCCACGCATTTGTTGCATTCAAAAGTTCACGATTTGTAGGAAATTAAATGACTTCAATAATACCAATCTTAGTAGATGGGCTATTGTCCTTAGACAAGCATGTAATTGGCAATTTTTAAGCAATCAGTAGCGATTTTGGATGAGCAACCTCAAAATTCTACCTAAGTCCCTGATCCTTCAGGAGTGCTAGATAGAGACAATCTTCTAAATTCCAATTTGGTTAGATTTTAACATGAGAATATTATTTTTTGAAATAAAAAAAAAATTCAAACAAAGTACAAGTTTGAAAATGTCACTCCAATTAAACATTAATAAATAAGCTTGTATGTTTAGTTACTTTACATAAAGTAGCACGCTTAAATTTTGATCTCTGTGTTTCAATGAGATATTAATTTGCCAACTTTGCAAGTTATTATTTGGGGTCTCATTTATGATCCAATTTAGTCCATATTGCAATACTTGAGTTAGAAGATGGTCTTTTTGTGTTATAAAAAGTATGCCTTCTTGATTTGTTAATTGTTTTTTTGTTTTTGTTTTTCATTTCTGGCAATTAAATTTGCATCAAGATTTAACAGATGTTAGGTAGACTCTGTAGGTTTATATATTAGTTATGATCTTACATCTTCAATTGTCAGAGTTTTCTATTAAGAACAGCTTTGTATACTTATTATAGTTATGTACTAAAATAGATGTTGAACTTTATAGATTACAAATCAGTCAATCAGTCAAATATGAATATAGTGGGGACTGTCAAAATTGTCTTGACATTTGACCTAGACTAAGTCCCAACCCCTCTTGCACCATTGTATGTCATAATTATTACGTCACAGTATTTCAAACTTCCAAGCACTTAAATGTTGAATTCATATCATTCTGGTATCTAGAAAAGTTACAGTGTGTGGTATTTTTTTATATCAGTCAAAGATCAACTATACGCGAATTCCTTGTGTCATACATTTTATTTCATAAATGTCAGAAAAATTCCTGAAATTTGGATAATTTTTGCTATGATGTACTTATAAATTCTGATATAACGCATGTTTTGTTTTGCGTATAGATATTGCTTTTGACAGTAGTGCCACCAACAGGTGCGATTTGTCGAGCAGACAATAAAATGTGACCGCTCTCCACAAACCGCTCTTAAAGTCAGCATTTTTTCATTTTGAGATACAGGACAGAATGCATGAAAATAATATATTCTGACGAAATTGTGATTTTTTAATTTTACCTATTCAAAATGTTTAAATATCAGAATTTTAGATATTTTTGGTTTTGAATCCATTGTACAATTGTCAAGCCATTGATATAATCTAATGTATGCTGTTTGTCATTTTAAATGTTGTCTAATGGATATCATATTAATAATTTTCTTCAAGATGTTTTTCCCTCAAGTTAAGCCCACTGCCATTTTTACACTGTAACATTTCATATGAGTAAACCTCTGTTTCACCAAGTTTACTGTAGTAGTAAGAATGTAGTATGTTTTAAAGGAGCATGGTCCGATTGCCTCAACTTTTTTTCAAACTTTTTGAGATTTTGGTACCAAAATGTTGCAAATATTTTTCTCATAACCCATGTGAAATTTCACAGCTGAGACATGTTTTGTTTTGGAGATATGTATGAAAATGTGTCTAATTATGGTAACCATAATTAATTTTACACGGTAACATAATAGCAGCTCTGAAATACAAGATTGTCCATAAAATCAAAATGGTTTGATCGATTTAGCTGAAATTTGAAAATTAGACCTCTTGAGTGATCATCTTTCATATATCATTGAAAAGTAAATTTTGAGAAATCGGACTAAACTCCTTTAATCAGTGGTAGTTCCAATCAAAAAAATCAAATATTCTTGTCCACATATTTGATAGATGAAAAACATATCAATAGTTAATGAAATTTCATGTACTTTTTGTAATTGAAAAGAGCTGTATTTCTAGAACAATAACAATATTTTGTTGCACATGTTGTGCCTACTAAATCTTGGATATAAAGTTACTCCCATTTGATGTCTTGAAAATCATTATTATATTTAACCTTATTTCCATTCATTATTATGTTTTCTGATCCTTTTTTTTTTTTTTTTGGTTCCATGTTAATTAACACCCTGGTCACATAAGCCGCAAGAAGTCACAACGCCGGTATGACACCGGTGAATGCTTGCGATGCCTGGTCGGACGCCGATGGTTATGGGACCATAACTTAAGACATCGTATACAAGCCGCAAGGTTTTAACTTGGAATTAAATTCTTGCAGCATGCTTCCGGCGTCTGCTGAATTGACGCCGTAAACACACCGTAAGCTCACCGCAAGGTAATGTGACCAGGGTATCCATAAACTAAAGTGTTCAAAAAGTGTTTTTTGTGTTTTGAAATTATTTTGATCTAGTTGAAAATTGTACGACTATCATTTGCTTGCAACAAAAGAGTAGTTACAATTTACAGTTTTCTTTGAGACAATTAATTACTAACTTAACAAAATATCAAAATTTTGAAGCAATTAAGGAAAAGCTGGCATATTTGTATTTCAAAACATTGTTATGTCCCTTGTTGCATTTGGATGATATAAAGTGTTGTTTTTCAAGAGATATGTGATTTAAGTTAGTTGTTTAAATTAACAATCTTAACCAGATTTTATAGTTTAAAATACCCTTTTTATTGATGAAGGCTCAGAAGTGTTTTGACCTGGGCAGATTACCCCAATTTTCCAGACCAGAATATAAAATGCTGCATGTATTAAGAAGATAGGTAAACCGCAAAAGTGGTTTTATCAGAATATAGTAAGTGCTTTTAGAATTTTTGAAATTCAAATAGATTCCATTATAAATGCATACACATTTTGTAAATAATATTTCACAAATTTCAATGAAAATGTGTACATATTTTAAAATATTTTTGTGTAAATAAACTTACATGTATAGTTGAAATGTTTATAGTAGTGAATACAAAATGAAGATGTTAATAAGACAGAACTCCTTGTGAGAAGTTAATATTTCTTTAAAAGAAAATTTGAAGAAAATACTATTATGAATTGCCATTGTTCTACATATTTTTTAAGATATTCCGTAAAATCCATATAAATATGAATTTTTGTGTAAATCACCATATTTAGCATTCTAATATTATTGCATCGTATTCAGTTTGCATTGTTTTTTATAAAATTCTCAAAATAATTTAGCTAATAACTAAAGGATTTTATTTAATCTTAAAGGCCCATATTCACAAAAGTTAATCCACTTTATTCCTGGACTTCTCATTCTTGAAACAAAGATAGCCCGCAGTCCTGAACTAAGGTTAACTTGACAAAGCTGAAAATACCTAGCCATGGAATAACTTTTAACCGTCGTTTCCGAATGCCAAATGGCGACATCAATGGAACAAAAATAAAATTATTCCTGGAATAAAGCCAATCCCCTTTTGTGAATACGGGCCAAAGACAATAGAATCTAGTCTGTTAATTATTCCATAATGTTACACATTGCAAATTAGCAGTATTTTGCATCCATTTGTATTTCTGTTGTGCATTATATATGATTTTATAAAAGGAGCGCTATTTTTCTGGCTTTTTTATGGTGTAGTATTCAAAGAGAAATGTATTTTTGGTATGATAAATTTGTTGAAAAAAAATGTGGTTTTTATGTAAGCAAACAACTCAACCCAATATGTTTGGATAAAATGAACAAAGTTTAATGTTTCAAAGTTTTAGTTATGTGTGTGTTCAAATAGCAAAGAGAAAAAAGGTAGTTATGGTTTGATAATAGCTTGGTCTAAAGCTTTTTATATTTGCAATGTGTTGTGGGATTGATTCATCTTTAATGCCAAAGCTTGGAACTTTGATATTTATTCTGTTGAAGATGTAGGCAAGACATTGAATCATTCCCACTATGCATTTCAGGAAGTTATGGTTTGGTCTGCAGTTTTTTATGTTTGCAATTTGTTGTGGGATTACTCCATCTTTAATGCCATAGCTTGGGACTTTGATATTTATTCTGTTGAAGATGTAGGCAAGATATTGAACCATTCCCACAATGTATTTCAGGAAGTTATGGTTTGATAATGGCTTGGTCTGCAGCTTTTTACATTTGCAATGTGTTGTGGATTACTCCAATTTTAATGCCATAGCTTGGGACTTTGGTATTTATTCTGTTGAAGATGTAGGCAAGATATTGAATCATTCCCACAATGCATTTCAAGAAATGAAAATACAAACTTGCAATATTTTCTGTTTTTGAAGTCTTTGGATTTATAGGTTAATACTTTGAATTTCATTTTTGGAGCAAAATGGGATAAAGTCAATGCATGCGCGATGAAGGGGCTGTATGGATTGGACAGCAATCAAAAATTGAAAGCTAATACGTTGATTTTGTCATTTTAGGAGAGAGAAAACGTGCTAATAAAGGGGTATGATTTTGAATCAAGCTTTGCTACAACCATGCCTAGCTTGTTGCAAGGTCTACTAAGGGTTGATGAGTTTGTAACTAATGTTATCTCTGCCCATAGTCAAGATTTTATATAAATAGTTAACATATTGCAATGGGGTTCACAGAAGTGCAGTAAAGTCTTGCAAGAAGGCCTATCTTACAGATGAAGCCCAAGTGAAGTGTGTTGAAACCATTCGTCAATGGATAGCATGTCTATCATATAATCTACGCTTTTATAAGTTTCTACCTATAATTTCTACATGCCTGCAGTGCAGATGAGATAAATTAATGCTATTCTGATAATTTTTTGGGTAAATCAACCAAGTCCCATAGATTTGAAGATTTAAATAAAAACCTCTGAATTTTAATAATTCCTGAATGACGTACTTAGGGTACTACCACTGACACCTCATGAATACACTGTGAGTAGCCAGGGTCAATATAACAGGAGTTTGCTACATACGAAAGCGCATTGGTGCGTAATGGCACAAATTGCAATGTTGACCAGTTGGATACCATATAACGTTAAACACAGATCATGTACTCCTGTACTAATACAGTAGGATAGTACACACCACCAATTGCTTTTCCTATGTTTTTACATGTAATTTCCTTCGATTTGACCATGATTTTCACATGTTTCCTTTGAGTACCATCTCCTGAAATGTCTTTTTTCTCAAACTTCATGTCAAAAACCACTAAAAAATGGCCAAATTTACCTGGGGTGTCCTGCTCATTTTTTCGGTAAGCAGCCTGGAATTGGAGTCTAACCCCGTCCTCCACTGAAATCCACAGTGCTGCCAGTTTGCTTATTGAGGCCTGGGGATAAAAATAAAGACACATTAATCTCCACAATTATTGGAAATGTTGCTTCTGTTCTATCTTGCTGATAAAAAATGAGCTAGTAAATCACATTTTTTTCATTTTATTTTAGGAATTAGCTGGTAAAGATGGTCTCGATTTTGGAAATAAACACGGAATCTAGTCATGGGCGATATATAATTGGTGGTGTAAAACCAGTACAATTGATAGATTGGCAAGAGTTCAATTCAGAGGTGTGTTTTTTTTAAATCAACCCTTCTTTACAAATATCGGTTGTTTATGAACTTGATTTTGATTAATACAAATTAATGAGATTTGGCTGATGTGCCAAACATTAGAAAAACATGAATTTGGGTTTATCTGCAGGCATGTAGAAATCAATGGGTATGAACTTGTAATGCGGCCTTTAATAGGCAGCTAAGTGTGTAGTGTCAAGTGTGTGTGGAACATTTTGTCTATCTTGTTGCACAAGAGTTGTGGTTCTTCCAATTCGTATTAAAAGTTAACCTGATAAGTTATATAATTCATTGCTTTATGAACTGTTCAGTTGATAAGTTATGTATTGGTTGATTGTGTATCCTGTGATTATTTCTGTATATGATGCTCTGTGTTATTGCACCAAACAATTGAAGCGATGTCAGACATCTGGAATACTTAGCAAATAAAGGAAACCAGAACATTTTTTT
>JXSR01S022888.1:0-12341 GCA_000969725.1 Ophiothrix spiculata
TGAATTATTACACATTTGCTGACTGTATAAAAACTATAAATCAAGTTGTAATGTTGAAATGCTACCTTGGTGAGGGTTTATGGGCCAAATTTACATTGGAAATGAACAAAACTATAAGCTGTATGAATGCAGGGGAAAATATATTGAAAATTCTGATAAGAAAGTGAAAAAATCAAGAAAATCTAAAATCTTGATTTAAATCAATGATTTTTAAAAAAAAAAAATTTTTGATTTAAATCGCGATTTAAATCGCGATTTAAATCAATTGATTTAAATCGTGCCAACCTTGGTCTTTACCGAAGATATACTTTGAAATTTATTTTACCATGTACACTGTACCTTTTATCACATCATTTGATGTCAATGGTATTGTATAATTAAAATTATTCCATTTCTGTCCTTCTCATTTCAGAAACATGCAAAAGGGACAGCTTTAGTACTCAAAGCTTGTATGCATCTAGACCTACAAGAAAGCGACTATTTTGGGTTGACATTCAAAGATGCCTCGGAAGCTAGGGTAAGGAAATACCTCACCCCCAGGGGATTGTTATTAGCCATACAAGAATGATTCTGATTGGTTGATAACAAATAGTGGCTTCTTATTTGGCCAATAATATGTGTAACGTAAGTTATCGATTGTTCAGCGTTCGAGTCCAGCTGGAAGTCCAGGTAGTGATTTAACCCAATGATTAGAACTGCTCTGTAAAGTGTGCTGAGGCCGTGTGGAATTACAAGTCAGGGGGACCACGTAGTGCACTATAAATCACCTGCAATTTACTTTAATTTAATTTATCTTGCTCAAGGACATTTCAAACACCGCTCAATGGATTCGAAACCCACAATCCCCGACGATTAAGAGTCAGAGACTTATACCACTACAGCTGAATTCAGACTAGACGCAAACGCAAGTGCACCTAGCATGTGTAGATAGGAGTTTTGAGCAGTTCCAATCAATCGATATCAAAATGCAACACCAATCAAGTTGGGAAAGCGGAACTTTCCATTGCATTTTCTTATTGCCGCAGTCCGTTCGTGTTGTGAATTAATTTGTGGTGCCGTTTGCAGTGAAAATTATCAGAAATTGTTGTAAACGTAATTTATGCATTTAGAGCTGAATGACAGTCAAGTCTTAAGGAGAAATGTTGTATTATTTCCATTTCAGAATTGGATAGATCCAGCCAAAGAAATTAAGAAACAAATTAGAAGTAAGTACAATATGGCCAAACAAATATTTTGTGTTGCCCTCAGTGATCGACCCAAGAAAAAGAAAATAAGAGTCGGGAATGCACCCAATTTTCCTTAGATTGGGTGTTTTTTTAAAAAATGTTAGAAAAAACATCAAAATTTGGCACTTTGGGTATGTTAAAAAAATAATTTTCCGACCGACCAACCCAACTGTTTCAGAAATTCCACTTGAGGGCAACACAACAGTTGGTTTTTTTTGCACCAGTATGTCTTGTTTGTTGATGTTGTTGACTAAAAATCTGACCTCAAGCTCCTATTTTGGATTAATGATAGCCAAAGATTTGTGTTGTGAATTGGTGATCAATTTTATTTCAGATTTTAGGATTTCAGAGGTTGAATTGCATTGCACTAAAAAATACGACAAGGATGTATAAACAAGGAACAAAGCAAATCACGTTTTTCACGTTACAGTTGTTAAAATGGAGTAAGGAATTTCTTCACTATAATTGCCTGTTGACACTGATGAAGATGGCACTTTGAGCAATGATTTGCCGGAATGTGCATTATTTAACCCTTTGAATTTGAATCCTGTTGAGCTGGTATACCAGCACACGTGTTATTGTACCATATACTCGATGAGCCGGTTTACCGGCTTATAGGTCACGTGCCAGAAACCTAATGTGCCTGTCTACCGTCATGGGTAGTTACATTTTTTAATGTGTTTGTAGGTTGATGGATCATTTTGCTTTTATTAGAGAAGTGAATAGTTAACTCCTCCGGTTTTCATGAATTTGATCGCAATTTTCATCAAATGTGGCATCACTCATTGACTACAAGGTAATTATAATGGATATGTTGGTTGACAGCCGATTGAAAAATGAAAAGTATAGCAAGGGACATCACATTTTGAGTAAATTTTAAATTTATGGGTTAGGAGATCAATACGGTGTCATTTTAATCCTTTAACGTGGACATTGCAAATGTTTAAAAAGTGGAAATATCAAGTGACTGCCTTTACGACTGGTTTGAGATAACGGTCACAAATATACATTTACCAAAAATGATATATCAAAATGTTCCACAAAGTAAACCTTCAATTGTCACACATCCATTCCGTCCCATTGCCAGAATTCAGTCATTTCATGCATGTTCTCAGGCTATTTCTCAACTAATTCGCAAGCCCGCTACTATGAATAACAAATCTCCAAACATTTTTGAATCATTTATCGCATACATAAGAATAAATAACGGGCAAATGTTATCACTATCTCCGTGGCCACAAAAGTAATTTATTTAACACGCTGCCTCGGGGGATATATCTACTGCTGTGTGCTCGCACATCATATTAAGTGCTTTACTCGCATAGATCATCTGATTTATTTTCAAACGAAGAATTTATTTGAAATATATTTGTTTGTGTATAGTGTTATCTGCCAGACTATATGTCGACAAATTGGCCAACCGTTAGAAATATTGACGGTATTGAAATTTATTAGCTTGATTTATTTTCAACTTAGAATTTATTTGTATTGATTTTTTTTGGGATAATGGTGTCTGAGATGTCAATTTTCAGGGTTTTTGTGTGTGTGTGTGCGTATTGTTGTTAAAACATATTTGAGTTGTATATACAATACATGTATGTAGTTTATTCATTGAATTCAGTGTCAAGGTCAGAATATTTTGCAGGGTTGTGATGAGTCTTGTTTTTAAAATCTGAATTCAATTTTTTTTCATTTGAATTTTTTAGATTTTTTTCAGCAGTTTTCAGCAGGTTTTATTAATCAATCCTGACTTATTTTAGACTTTTCAAGCCATTTCAGATTTTTTGGTTCGTAGTTACATCCTTGATTTTGGTATGAAGATTCCTTTGAGTAAAGTCTGCCACGTAACCTCTTCTTATCACCTAAAATGTTACAAAAACCTGATCGTACCTCTGTCTTTGTTAGGATCAAGAAATACTGAAAAAAATAATACATGAGAAAAGCAATTGATATTGATTTCAAAATATTGAGTTGATGAGATGAACTAAGAGAAGATATAGTGTATATCTCATCATGCATTGCTTCCTATAGTATTGTTTTTACAGGAAATCATGTGATTAGTTAGAGATGAAACATGCCCAAAATGCAAGTTTACAACAAGTAACATTGATTATAAAAGGGACATTTCATTGCTAACTTCTCACTTCATTTCCAATGCACATAATCCTGTAGAAAATAATGCATGATGGGATATGCATGATATCTTCTCTTCTGTAGATGAACTTATTCAATGTTTGCGCGAAAAAATATTGGTAAAGTTGAAGATGCTGCATTTCGGCTAAATATAATTGACTTTTGTGTTCTAACTTTGATTTAGAAAATCCCCAATGTCGGTTATCTTGAGTAAGCAGGAGATGAATGCTTTATTGAGTTAATTAACTTACTTATTAGATATCATTTCTTCTCTATACTGGCAATATTGAAGGCAAATGGGAAATAGCATATTGATGTCTAGCTTTTTATCCCCGCCTAGTGAGTTTGGGATGGGGACTATAAAATGGGCCCCGTCTGTGTGTCTGTGCAGAAAATGTTAACCCGAATGTTAACCTACATTTTCGCAGAGACTGAGGGTCGCACGATCCTGAAACTTGGTGGGTGGGTGTCCCTTGACTGTCCAAAAGACCAAGTTTGTATTGGTTAGTGGATCAAAGGTCATTAGGGGTCAATAAAGGTCAAAGGAGGTCAAATGGGGCAAACCTTGGTATACGGACATGAAACTTGGAGGGCGGGGTCGATTGTTGCCAAAACTTTTGAGGTCACCGCAAGGGAATCAGGGGTCATTCAAGGTCACAGGAGGTCAGCTCAATACATGTGCATCTTCACATTCGGCGGGGACATATTTTATGCATCACGTAAACCCGAGTTCTACTTGTTTATAGAGGATTTAGAAATCTAGTAGTAGTGATTTATATTTATCAGGCCTTTATTTTTAAGGCGAGCTAGAGTGACTGCTATATTATACTCGCCTAAACAGTCTCTTGGGAGAGCAATATTTAGCTCACCTCAAACTGCTGAAGCCAGTTAATATCAAATGATGTGACCTCAAATCACTCTCCTGACAACTCTCCATGAACCTTTCAGGAGAGTAATTTATAGCTCTTCATCATTTTTCAGAAATGAAGCCCTGATTTATGGAAAGTTTAATAGCTTAAAATTGCCAGAGTGGCAGAGGGGCAAACACTCAAGGTACAAGAGCAAGTATTAAGCTTCCAAAAATTTACCCTGTTGTAAACATTCTTGGCCTATACAATCCTGAATGGATTTATCATTGGCCAAGAATGTAACCATCGGGTTATTTTTCTGGAAGCATTAAACGTAGTGCTCTTCGTACCTTTAATTTTGAGCATTTGCACCACTTACTTAAGGCAAGTGTAGGCTATCAAAAGTTATATTAACCTGGGATGTAATTGGAATATTTTGATGGGGAGGACTATGGCCAATAAAAAAACTCATTCTTAATTAAAATTCAAAACATGATGAAAAAGGTATATTTTTTCTCTTGAAAAGTCTACTTCCAGATCCAGATAAGGCCTGGGAGATGAGGTTCTGATTGTCCAAAACTGCCATCAATATTTGGTTCAGTTTATTAACCTTTAAAAGTCAGGAATAAATATAAATGTCCTTGATGAAGAGTAATTCTGCATCCTGGGCGCGGCAATGACATCATTAAATATTCCCTTTAGGAATAGCAGAGAAGTGAATCGATGATGATGAAGTATTAATTCGTTGCTCGTAGGTAGGACGATATAGAGTTGTGAAATAACACAGGTCAGAACATTGCAACATTAAATATTACTTGATTGAAAACATGGCCAAACAAAAATTATTGCTTGTTTCTTGTATTAAACAGACTATAAAAGTAAGGTTAGTAGGTACAGACGAAATATTATCAAAATATTTGATTTGGGCTTATATTCTGATAAAACAATATTCCATTGTCAAGTTGATTGATTTCATATTGGGGCTCTCCTCATGGGGGCGTCAAATCTAGATATATCAGGATTCATGTACATTTATGAAGTGCAGATTGTGTTCACACGGTCACGCGTCAAGCTGACTTTACTTCAGTGGTGCGTATTGACACACTGGGGTGTGCGTGTAAGTGGAAATAACGCATCTGCGGCTATGTACACGCGCAGTCACGTACAGTTATTGATCATTTGCTGAAGTCCAGTTTGATCTTGATGCATCTAGATGTGCGAATTATAGACTTATTTGTCCGTCTGGAGAGCCCCATTATAGTAAACGATTTTTTTTATATTGGGCCAAGTGAGTTGGCTTAATACCAGTTTGTGATAGAGGGGTATTTTACGCATATATCATAACAAGCACTAAAATGCAAAGAACTGTAAGCCAGGCATGAACAAAACACTTGCTATTGCAGATCTAGCCAATGGCAGAAAATGTGAAGTTTTAAAAGATTCAGATTTAGACAAAAAGTGCTTTGGAATATTTGTTTTGAACCAAAACATGCAAGTTAAAAAATAGAGGTAATTTCTTTTGAGATATGGATTATATAAATCTTCTTAACATTTTCATGAGGTGTGAATTTAAAGTTTGTCAAATATCATGGACAATGGTTTATTTTGAGACTGTTGTTGAATGAGGTGGAAATCTTTTAATGGAGTGAAAAATACATTGTGACCAGTGTTCCCCGTTAAGGTTTTTAAGCTTGCGCCAATTCCACCAATTTCACAAGTTGAAGAGGTTCTTTGCGCCAAAATCACAAGCTGAGGCTGAAAATTGAAGCAAGAAAAAGCATATTTTTCAACACATTTTCAGAAACCTGTTGAGCCAATTTTCCCATCTTCTGCGCCAATGACACGCCATACATCCTCGGCAGGAACACTGGAACATTGGGTCATCTACAACAGCTCACTCAATACTAAATATTACGAATTGATACAGAAAAGTGAGCATAGCTGCACAATGCACAACTGCGGGAGATGCAGCGTACAAATGTAAATCTGTTTAGGACTTACTACGTGAAATCAAGACTCGTCAAAAAGCATAAGACATGTTTAGCTTTCGCTACACGAAGTTAGGGAATCGTCAAAAGACGTATTTATATTTGCACAACAGTATATTGCAGTGTGGATTGAGCTTTATGTAAAGTACAGCAGCAACAGTTTACTGCTAATGTGTCCAATGTTTTGCACTCGCAGCATTAAGTTAAAGCCCAAGACATGTTTATTGTACACAGCGGAATAACAGTACATCGCTGTGAGCTTTGTATGCATTAAACGTATTGCAGCAACAGTTTACTGCTAAAATGTCTCTTGCAGATGTTGAACATGACAGGAATGAAGAAAGACAAACTAAATGTGGCTAACACTCTTCAGTTTGTTCAGTAAGAGTGATGCTACATGCTTTTCTAGAGACTTGTGAAAAGCGCAAGACATGTTTATAGTACACAGCAAAATAACAGTGTATTGCTGTGAGCGTAGAGCTTTGTATGCATGTAAAGTACAGAGGCAACAGTTTACTGCTCAAATGCCTGATGCAGATGTTTCGATATGAACATGACAGAAATGAAGAAAGACAAACTAAATGTGTTCAGTTTGTTCAGAAAGAGTGCTCTAAGTTTTCAGGGTATAAACTTGTCCTTCACAGTAAGAAAATTCTTGGTATAATCGATGTTTGTTTTGTCCTGTGATAGGGAGATACTCAGGTAATTAATGAACCAATGAAATTGCAGAAGATTTTTCCTTTAAATTGCTTACCTTTAAAACCCAATGTTGACTAAAATTGTTTTTCCATTGAACTTGCATCCAAGACCTTTTGCAGTTCATAAGACAAGCCACAGGGCTAACATGTCTGCTTCAGGGGCAGCAAATAGACCACTTTAGTATGTCCCATAATGCGTCTTGAAAGTACGTAAACGCTCAGTTGACCATATTATTACGTTCTGCGCGAATGATGTCATGCTCAAAACGTAGTAATATGGTCGTTCGTGCAGAAATGCCTGTATTTGCGGTACTTTCAAGATGCATTATGAGACATACGAAACTGGTCTATTGTGAAAGAAGCTTCTCTTGTCTGTTAAGTTTTTGAACTCATGCAATTTTTAAATATTTTTATCCAGAGATTTTAGGGTTAAATATTACAGAAATTTGGAGGACATAACTTTTGACAAAGAATTTAATATTAGTTTAGTTTGATAGCACTCCAAAAAAGATACAATGTATAAATTTACAGGCAAGGCGGCGGGCTGCGTACATTTAATCTATTGATTTATGAGACGAATCAGGGTGAGGAAAATTCATCAGAAAATGTGCTGTAAACATTCATGAATTGGATTAGCACTTGATCCCAGCGGAGGAAATAACAGACATGTTAATTCAATGTTATTAAAAGGCAGAGCTGTGCTCCAAGGACAACATGAGATGCGTTCAGTCTATCGCTTCATGAACTAAGGATGAAAAACAACCTTCTGTTTGAGTTCCTCCTTGCGTATTTTGATTCATATGTGAGCAAAATATTTTTAAGACTATTTGAGGAAAACACAGTCACATAGCAATTTTACTTTAGATAGGTACATGGACTGGTATATGGCAATGCAGTGCTCAAAGGAAAAAGCATAAGATTTACTGTGTTAGTGTTAATTTTCGCGCTACATTTAAGTTTGCGCTTTTCACACAAGATGGGATTAGCGCGAAAATAAATGCACCAAGAAAAATAATGTGTATTTGTTGCAAAGGATATTCCATACCTGTCAATGTCCACGTGCGCAAAAATAAAAACGTGTGAAATGGTCCAAAATTAACAGCGCACGAAAATTACTGAGCGTGAAAATATTGGTGTTTACAGTATTGAATCGAGAAGATATGGTGTGTATCCCATCAGGCTTTGCTCAGTATGGGATTGTTGGCATTAGAAATTATGTGAGTGTTAAAATGACCCTAAATTAAGATGTTACAGTCTTGCATTTTAGGCATATTTCAAGTACTCACATAATTTCATGTACAACAAAATCCCAGGAACTAAGATTGAAGACTTCATCATGTTGTTCCTCTTTGTGTGTTTTGATTCATATGTAAGAAAAATAGACAGTGCAGAGCTCCTAGGAAAAGATGAGGTAGATTGAATCCCAGGCTGCAGGAACTAAGATGGAAAACTTTTTTATGTTGTTCCTCTTTGTGTGTTTTGAGTTATTCGAAAGAAAAATATGCAGACGCTTTTTTCAAGGGAAAAAACACACACACAAAGTAATATTACTGAAAATAAGTTATCCAGTCATTACATGTAGCAGCTTCTTTGTAATTGCACAGCTATATTGGTTGCTTTCCAAATAGATACTTTCTTATGTGGTAGTCACATAAGAGGAACTCTGTAGCTCCTGTAGGGTGGAGTACCTGAGGTTACCTTAACAGGTACTCTGTTATGATGGTTTGTGTAGCTGCTCAAAGTAAACTTGACGCCATCACCCCACCGGTAGGTCAATGTGCGCAGCACGGCAAACAACCTAAGCGGGTAGCCTATTTCAGATTTCGCATAGGTAAAGCCAAATTTGGGTACGGATGAAACTCGAAATATCTCGGTCAGAAGAGATCATCCGCTGAATATATCCGCACATGAAGGTAGATAACCTATATAAGTACAGATTTTAGCCGTTGGTTTGTTAATCATAATGTTGGTATGATTTTTATAGCCAAATATTTGGAAAAATTATGAAGTTGTGACGTAGCAACAGTGGTCAACTATTACTCTAATCCTGCCCATAGTACACCGTTATTCAAAAGGCACAATAATAGGTAATACGTTATCAAAACCTTCAATCCAATTGGGGATGCATGGATAATACCATGATAATTAACGAATATGACGCACATAGGAAATTTTGCATTGTGGGATATGTGTTATTTTTTGTTGTTTAACATTTCAACCATTCCCAGGTTGCAATAGGATAGATGCGACTCTTTCATATTTCGTGGTGTTGAATTCCATCTTAGTCTAGGTTAAAACCACGAGTTATAGGCAACGAAAAGTATAGCATGACGGGGTAATGTGCGCACGTGGAGACCTTGACAGAACATGCGGAAACAAGCATTACGTAATATTGATAATTATTGTTGCTCTACTGAATTTTGTTTGTGATGAAACATAAAAGCCCGATCAGAGGGTGTGGTGTTTTTTAACAAAGAAATTGTACAGTTGACTGAATATTCAAAAGGTGATGCACCAGAGCAGTCAAATAGGCGAAATCACATTTGTTTCGTGACCGTACTTCCCAGGGGGGCCACTTCTATATTTTCATGTAGTGTCATCAGCGAGCAGACCCTCAAATGGTGTACCCTAAACACTAGGGAGTAAATCACTGACCTTATTGACGATGTGTAATCCTAACCTTTTCACTGACGTTTGTGGAAAAATGGTATCCTTTTTACTGATTTTTTCACTAACCTACCATGAAAAACCCTTAAAAGTATGTGAATGTGATGCCAGGAAATGCCGGGAGGAAGTGGCTTGCGGTAATAGAAGCGTCGTGATTTTATAGAATAGGGGACGAGTTCCAGATGTTTTCAGGATTTTTCAGAGGTTTTTGTATTAATTCATTGTCTTAAAATTCATTCTGTAATCTTTGACTACGTGTTCTTAAAATCAATATCCTATTACGCTGATTTGTGCTTAAACAATTTAAGTATACCGTTTTTTCCAAAATAATGTGAAATTTATACCCTTATCGCGGTCCGTGACAATTCATATTTATTTATTTATTTATTTGAACATACGCTTTTACATCAGCGGCACACGTTACGAGAACGGTGCGTTCACATAGATACATAAAAAAGTACATTTTCCCTCCGGCCTCGGTTTTTTGCTCGCTGATGACCCCACGTTTACACTCAGTGCCCCCCGGACGATACTCATATGTAATTAGTGTTGCTTTGACGTTTCAAATCAAATCGTGTTGTGAAATCAACAGAGAACTTGTTAGAAGATACATTTCCAATTTCTTCAAACATAACTCGCAAAATTCTCATTCATAACGTTGGGGATGAGTACTAACTGTCATTATCAAACACTTGACAAAAATATTGTGTTATTGCACAGAGTTTTACTCAATCTATTTTTGGACCAAAAAAAGTACCATCAGCTGAATACCTGTGCAAACAAAGAACGATTATTCACCAAACTACCAACTTCGACCATCAGGGACCCAACTATATAGGAGGTCACATATGGTATCTCTCACATTTACCTCACGGTCCGCTCACACAGACTCTAGGACCCAAGCATTATTGACTACAAACCATATTCTTAATACCCTTGAACTTACGCGCCATGGCTACAGAACTACTCTGTAGCCAGGCGCTCCTTTCAGTCAAATTTTCCATATCCAATCACACTTCCTACACTCCGCCTACCATTGCATATCTAGTTGTGTAGGATTAGGTATAATTAGTCTTTCATGATCTTTCATAACTATGCTTGGGTCGGTGCTGCGCTGGCCTATAGCAAATGTCACCAGTTATAGCTTCTTTTTTTTTGAGGTATTTAGACCACACATATTGAGATTTGTCATTTTTAAGCTGGCACCAACTATTTTCTTTTCATTATCTAGTTTCAATAAGTTGAGGTTCAGTTTTGTTTATGCAGTGAGAACATTTGAGGGAAATAAACCTTGCACTTCATATTATTTTCAAGATTGATTTTTATTTAAATCATGAGAGTTCCTTTTTGTATGTTTTGATTCCTACTTGAGACATAATTATAGGTAACTTAAGACCTTAAAAACTGATAAAACTAGGCGAGGTTTAAAATATTAAAGCTTAGTATGTTATGAAATTGAGGAAGTTTTTGCACTAAAGTTCCTAATGCTTGTTTCAGTTTCCGTTTGAGAAAATAATTCAGATATAAAATAAACATACTAACCCTAATGGTCCTTAGGACTAACGGATAAAATCAAGAAAACTTTACAGCCCATAATGTCGTATTCGGGAGATATGTGTAGACACTGAATCGTTGCCAGGCAGCGCCCAACCCGTGGCTTGGTATTGCTTGACTTTAGATTGGGATGCAAGAGGTTCTGGGTTCAAATCCTGCAGTTAAATCAGGAAAAATAGCCATTTTTTTATAGGAATTTTCAAGTAAATAGGTTTTAAACGTCCTAGGGTTAAGGTTAACAATTGCTTCATTGGGAACATAAGGATGGGGACACTTTTCTCACTTTTTAAAATACATGTATTAAGATGACTTCTACTTTTTAGACGAGGAGATGATCTCAACTTACGACATATCTCTGGTTAACTTTATTTCTATGCAAGAAAAATGTAGAGAATTTGACAAATCAGGCAATTTCTTTTTTGTCAAAAGTCATAATCCAATTTGAACAAAAAATCCATGTCACATGATATTGGCGGAAACACTGATTGAGCCCTAACTCAAATTGTTGAAAATTAGTCGAATTGAAAGTTCAGCTTTTTAAACATTGTCTGTACTTGAAATATTGTCTGTCACATGCTGTGTGCCATCTTGTGAATAGTTTCGGTCTGATTCGTGCAGAAATGTGGGATGAACATGAGTGATATGAGTTAAAAATCTGGGAATCTGTGTTTTGATTTGGATCATTTTTATGGGATAGGGAAACAAATCTAGATTTGTAGGTAAACGTTTTGAATTCTATCCAATGCACGAAGCATATTGCTCTAGCCATCAACCCCCCTCCCATTGATCCTCCTGTGTCTATTACCCTTGATAACACTTTCATCAATGGTCATTGCCAAACTCCTATTCGATTTCAAATAATACATTGATTTAAACAGTTTTGTCATTTCCTAATGTCATATCCTCACAGTACAGGGAAGAAATCCTCTCTACAAATAAGATTCTATTTTAATCTCAATAGCCGTAATTGAGACGCTCCAGGGCTGTACGGACATGACAAATGTACATGTGCTTTTCTTTTTGCACATCAGTGGTCAATATCCCCCTCCCTGCCCTACCCCATGGGTCTTCCCTTGTCTTGTCCTTAATAACACATCATTGGTCAATGCCGTTTTTTCTATTCAAATAATAAATTGATTTAAACAGTTTTGTCATTTCCTAATGTCATATCCTCACAGTACAGGGAAGAAATCCTCTCTACAAATAAGATTCTATTTTAATCTCAAT